>CAUYTI010076110.1:0-127172 GCA_963575145.1 Galago senegalensis | reverse complement strand
TTTTTGAGACAGAGCCTCAAGCTGTCCCCCTGGGTAGAGTGCCGTGGCATTACAGCTCACAGCAACCTCCAACTCCTGGGCTCAAGCGAGTTTCTTGCCTCCGCCTCCCAAGTAGCTGGGACCACAGGCGCCCGCCACAACACCTGGCTATTTTTTGGTTGCAGCCGTCGTTGTTGTTTGGCAGGTCCGGGCTGGGGATTTGAACCCGCCACCTTAGGTGTACGTGGCTGGCGCCTCAGCCGGTTGAGCCATAGACGCCGAGCCACAACATTGTCTTAAATCACATACTATATGTTTCCTTAAATGCTTTCACAAACACTTTATTGTAATACTTCTCATTTAAATAAATCATTACTACTAAATTTTACTCTAATAATAAGATTACCTTATTTGATGAGGAAGAAGAGCTATGGAAAAGCCACTCATTATATTTTGGGTTATCTCAAAAGCTGACATCAGAGTGACACTTAAAAAGGCAATTAGAACCATAGGATAGGGAAAGGATTTGGTAGCACACAATGCTGTGGTGGTACACAGGCTTAGAAAGAGAATGAACTGTGGGGAGGAAGTCGAGCAGTCAGGAAGATAAGGAATTCAGGTCATCAAGGGAAATTTTCAAGGTCAATGCCCTAGCAGGTAGAGGGGACCCCGGGGTAAACAGCTGACAACAGGCAGTGTCCAGAAATCCAGGTATTATGCCTGCACAGAATTGCAAGATCATGGTGAGGAGGCTTTAGTGGCATGGCTCCTACAGCATGCCAGTTACAGCAGGCAGGACTTAGTCTTAAAGGGTTTGAGTCCAAGGAAAGGATCCAAGCAGTGTATCACATGTTGTTTAAAGAACATGATTTCTGGAGTTAAATTGACTGGGTTCAAATCTTAGGCTTGTTATAAGAGTTCTTCAGAAGGTCAGGCATGGTGGCTCATACCTGTAATCCTAGGACTTTGGGGGAGGCCAAGATGGGTAGATTGCTTGAGCTCACAGTTTCAGACCAGCCTGCTCAAGAGCAAGAACAAGAGCCAGGTGTTGTGGCAGACACCTGTAGTCCCAGCTACTTTGGAGGCTAAGGCAAGAGAATCACTTGTGCCCAAGAGTTTGAGGTTACTGTGAGCCTAGACACCATGGCACTCTACCCAGGTGACAAAGTGAGACTATGTCTCAAAATAATAATAATAATAATCAATAAAATAAAATAAAAGAGTTCTTAAGAGCTTCCATAAGATTTTTAAGCTCTCTCAGCTTCAGTTTCCTTATCTCGGAAACCTCATACAGATGTGATGAGAATCAAATATGATAGTTTTGTGAACCTCTTAATAGTGCTTGGCATGTAGTGAAGGTTCCCACAGTTTTTTAGATGCTGTTACTGCCACCACTGAGTTGTAAGTCTACCTCCTACAAACAAGTTTAGAAGGCTAGAAACATGTTTTGAACATGCCTTAGCATAATGCCTGGCCCCTGGTAAGCACTCAGTAAATATTTGTTGAATGGATTATGTAACTACACTGAAGGAACCAGGCAGATATGGATTTGAAGAGCATGACAATAAGAGAATAAAATATTCCTCACCTTCCTTCCTTTTTGTCTAAATACCAGGGTAATTTACCTTCATAGAGCTAGAGTAAATATATATAAACAGAAATAAGTGCAAAGATGATAATGATAATAGAAAAACACAGAATGACATTGCTACGTGTGGATGGGAAAATGAAGATGTTTGCATAGTGGTGGGTTTTTTTTCATTCAGAAAGAAATCAGAGAAATGTGCAAAATATGGATACTTTTAATGCATATTGAGAGGTTAGTTTAAATCTCTGTTGTTTTACCTTAATGCGTTAATTACATTTCTTCACATATTTCTTTGTATTTTTATGGCATGAAGAATTTTCATGGAATTGTTTCTTTAGGCAAGACATTTTTTGAAGCTTTAAGGCAGGCATCCTCAAACTACAGCCCTCGGGCCACATGCAGCCCGCCTAGGACATTTATCCGGCCTGCGGATGTTTTTGCCACCGCTGCCTGTCCTGTTTAGCAGCCGACTCATCCCAGGGCCTGCAGTCCAGCCCTCTAATAGTCTGAGGGACAGTGAACTGGCCCCCTGTTTAAAAATTTTGAGGACCCCTGCTCTAAGGTAATCTTGTCTTCTACATGTTCCAAAAATAAGAAAACTAGTACAACCTCTATGGGAAGTTGTATGGAGATACCTCAAAGAACTTAAAGTAGACCTACTGTTTGAGCCTCCAATCCCCCTAGTGGGTATAGGCCCAAAGGAAAAAAGATCATTTTATAAAAAGGACACCTGCATTCAACTGTTTATACCAGCACAATTCACAACTGCAAAGATATGGAAACAATCCAAATGCCCACCAATACATGAATAGATTGATAAAATGTAGGATATACATACCATGGAGTTCTACTCAGCCATATTAAAAAATAGTTATCTAGTATCTTTCGTGACAACCTGGATGGAACTGAAAACCCTTCTTCTAAGTATTTCTCAATACCAGTCTTTTGAACTGAAGGGGAAAAAATAGTTTCCCTCCTAAGAGAGTTGTGTACTGTCTCTAGGTCATGTACATCTTAAAAGTGAACATAGCTGTTCATGTATTAAAGATTCTGAGAATTCCTATAATTAAGAACTTGTTTGATTTTCAGAATATTCCAGTTAAAATCATTTTGCCATAAAAACCTATACAAATATGAGATGTTACCATAATGGACTGCTTTACACATAATGTTCTGTCTCCTAACCTTGCCCAGTAGACCTTGTTCACTCATTCCAGTTCCCTATTACATGGCACATGATATATCAATGGATTCTGTGTCTACACAGATAATTTAACATCATTATAGAATGTTATACTTTCTAGAGCGCTGACATCTAAATATAGAAGCTGGGCTACAGTGGTATGATTTGTTAAAGATTACACTTTAAATCGAATGCCAAGACTAAAACTGGATTAGTGTGTTCATGTTTCCAGCCAGGTAGATTAAAAGGAAGTAAAAGTTTTCCAGATGTGTTTCCATTTCTTTGCATTTGATACCAAACAAAAAAAAACCCATATATTTTATAGATTTCTCAATTTTTATAGACAATTAAGACAGCTTGATGTACAGATTTCTTCATTATAATAAGCCACACTTTTAATTTTTGCCTTTCTCCTAAATGCATACCCAGTAATGGAAAGAAGGGAGAGAGGGGTTATATGTAATGGGTGGAATGTTTTCTAACACTGATTTTTCGAAAGGGTATTGATCAGTTCTCTTACGAGAAATACACACCCAAAATTTACAGTATGAAATTCAGCCTTATACAAGTCTTAATTCCAGTATTACCTTGGTGTATGAGCCCAGATGATGGGCTAACGGCATCTAAATTTTGTAGGCTTTTTCTTTATTTTTTAAAGAGTATCTTAAGACACTTTTAGAGCCATTTTAAGTTCATGGCAAAATTAGGTGAAAGATACAAAAATTTCTGATACACTCCCTCCCCCTCCACAGGTGTAGCCTCCCTCCCTTATCAGTATCCCTTATCACAATAGCACATTTGTTACAATTGATAAACCAACATTGACATACCATCCTCACCGAAGTCCATAGTTTACATTATGGTTTACTCTTGGTGCTGTACATTCCATGGGTTTGGTCAAGTGTCTGATTAACTACACGCACCCATCATTGTAGCATCACACAGAGTATTTTCAATGCTCTAAAACTCCTCTGTGCTTCACATACTCAACCTTCCTTCCACACAACCCCCAGCAGCCACTGATCTTTTTATTGTGTCCACCATTTTATCTTTTCGGTAATGTCATCTAGCTGTAGTCACACTGTGTGGAGCCCTTTCAGGTCTCATTCTTTCACTCAGTGATTTAAGCTTCCTCCATGTTTTTTCATGACTTAATAGCTCATTTCTTTTTAGTACTGAATAAATAGTCCCATCTGGACTACCACAGTTTGTCCACTCACCTACTGAAGAATATTTCGATCACTTCCAAGCTGGCAATTATAAATAAAACTTCTATAAACATTTTTTGCTCAGCCTTTTTTTTTCTTTATCTCTCTGTTTCCTACAACTCTTTTTTTTTTTTAACTAAATGATAGCTGTGTACATTAATGCAATCATGGGGTACAGTGTGGTGTTTCCATATAAAATGTGAAGTATTTTCATCAAACTGGTTAACATAGCCTTTATGTCATTTTCTTAGTTATTGTGTTAAGACGTTTATATTCTACTCTTAGAAAGATTCACTTGTACCCTTGAAAGATAAACCATAGAAGTGATCCCTCCAATCACTCTCCCTCTACCCCTCCCCCTCCCCATATTCTTAGGCTATAATTAGGTTATAGCTTTCATATGAACGCTATAAATTAGTTTCATAATAGGGCTGTATACATTGAATACTTTTTCTTCCATTCTTGTCTAAGAAGAAGGCCAAGTGCCCACCAATCCATGAATGGATCAACAAACTGTGGTATATGTACACCATGGAATACTATGCAGCCATAAAGAAAGATAGAGACTTTACGTCTTTCATGTTTACACAGATGGAGCTGGAAAATGTTCTTCTGAGCAAAGTGACAAGTCTTTAACTTGCATTAGTGAAGTTTCTTCCATATGGTGGGGTTATGCAATTAACATTGCTAGAGAAATAGTGCAACTTTCAGTCTATTCTGGTTCAAAGCAGGGTGTATAAAAATAGATATATATGAGGTATAACACTTAAGGTCACAAACTCATCCCAGAAAACATGCTCCATGCCTCACTGGTGAATATCACTACAGTTACCTTCGAGGTCCTCCCCTTGGGAAGCTATGCACCAATACCAGCACCTAGTCCACCTTTCAGCGCAATTTTGGAACTTTGTTTCTGCAGTGGCCATCAGAGCTGTCATTGTACGAGGCCTGACAATTAAGTTCATGAACTCATCCTAGTAAAAGTGCTTTACAAAAATTTCTTTATCGTTTGGTACGTTGTTAGAGATATGGGGAAATAAGGCAAAATCACACTTTCTCTTCTCTGCACTGAATGGATCTGTCTGGATGAGACCTTCTGTAATCTGGCCTGTGTCAGGGAAATTATTTCTGCCCCCAATACCCACAGCACCATGGATTCCAGGACATCTTTTTGTTCTCTGATCTTTCCACAGCAGATGTTCCGGTGGACTCACAAAGAATGAGACCTTTGTGAGTCTCACTGGTGACGACTGTGCTAGCCAATTGACAGTCTGGCCTGAGTGCCACTTAAGAAAGTTCTAGGGTCCCCCAGTGATGGATGGACTTCCTGTATGAGCCACACCCCCCACAGCTGATGCTGGCAGTCAGGTCTCTCTGGGGTCACTGGCCATCATTCTACCCCAGAGACCTCTGGACATGTTGAGGGATCACACCCCACCCAGCCCGTCTCATCAAGGAGGCTCACTTCTCACCATTTTTTATTGTTCTGGTAACTAGTGTTGACACCATATTGTTTTGGAGAATGTGATTTTTTTTTTTCCTGGATGGCATCTTTGAGGCAGTGGGTTTTGCAATCGTGGCAGTAACACAAATGTAATTGAAGTAACAGGCTTTTCAAGCTTAATGAAGGTAGATGTGGTTGAAGTTACAAGATCTTGGCGAGGGAGCCTGGATGACTTGTCAGTGGCCATTAACTACAGCCCACCCCTCCCCCACATTTTCCTTTCCATTATGTCCTAGAGCTTTGTTTCAGACAAGTCGCCTATGGCAGTGGGTTGAGAAGATGACTCTGAAGGGCTCCAGCCCACACATGGACATGTGTGACAAATTATCCTGACAAGGCTGCCATTCCAATATTAGCAGCTCGTTAGAAGAGATGGGTGAAACTCATCTCGGCTTTGATCAATTTTCTGCTAGCATTTCAGGGCTTTCAAAGAATCCCCTCTTCCCCGCCCCTTCCTACCCCCACCCCTAATTTCTCAAGTGTTTTATTGTTGAGGCCACACTTGGCAGGACTTCCTAAGAACTCAGGGGATCTGGCAACAGGCTGACCAAGTCTTATAAGCTTCTCTGCCCCGTTTTAGGAGGGAGAAAGAGAACATGAGCTTGGGGTTTTAACAGTTTGTACTTGAAGAAATAAAGAGTTTGGATGATATAATTGCTAAGGTTTTTTCCAACTCTCACACTCCAGGGCTCTAGGAGGAGAGCTGGATGAAGGGAGGCAGAAGGGAGGCCGTTACTGCCTGGGGATCGCGACTAGATTGGCCCCCCGAGAATGGCCAGCTCAAGCACGTGGCTGATGAAAGGCCTGAGCAGGAAATACAGATGAGACACAGATCTGGACTTCCTGATTCCCAGACAGGTGTTCATCGAGCTCAACTGTGTCACCACAAAAGAGGAAGTAATTGAAAGCGAGTGTATCAGGGTTCTCCAGAGAAACTGAGCCAACAAGAGACAGATGCATGTGTGTGTGTGTGTGTGTGTGTGCATTTGCACATCATTCATGCCTGCTTCTCTGTGTGTGCACGTGCATGTGGTATGCATGTTTCTCTGTATTTGCACATACACCTATATGCATGTCTCTGTGGGTGCATGTGTGTGTACCTACATGCTTCTCTGTGTGTTTTCACATGCCCGTGTACATGCACGCTTCTCTCTGTGTGTGCACATGTGTGCATGCATGCTTCTCTATGTGTGTGTGTGTGTGTTTGCGTGTGTGTGCATGCACAGAGTGAGATTTATTTTAAGGAACTGGCTCATGTGACTGTGGAGACTGGCAAGTCTGAAATTTGTAGAACAAGCTGACAGGCTAGAAATCCAGACAGGCGTTGATGCTGCAGTCTTGAGGTTTCCTCCTTCAGGAAAGCTCAGTGTTTGCTTCTACAGCCTTCAATAGATTGACCCAGCCTCCCCCTCCTGTGCAGGGAATAAGGCCCACCTACATTACTGACGATAATCTCCTTTACTTAAAGCCAACCGATTGTAGACATTAATCGCATCTACCAAATACCTTCTATTTGACTTGTATCTTTTACATTTTTGTGCATTTCCCTTGGCCGCTTTGCTACTTAAAATGTCCCTAAGCATAGCACTGAAATGATGTCTAGTGTTCTTAACCCCAAGGGAGCTGTGATGTGCCTTGCAGAGAAAATAGGTGCTTATCAACTGATAGGCTTATCAATGAATCAGCTCCATTCAGGCATGAGTTACAGAGCTGTCAGTGGTGTATTCAATCATAATGAATCAATAATGCATGTTAAATAAGGTGGCTTTAAATAGCAACCCGCTTAAAACATGGTTATGCATTGGTCATCAATGAAAATGATATGACCGGAGCCTCATAGCAAACAATCTTGTGTTTCTACTAGGAGCAATGGATATTTGGTATTTCAGTGTTCTTGGCCCTTTCTATGTAGACCATAACTAGCTCCGATAACAAGTGTTAACCATGTATTACTATGTTTAATCTTAGAATAAGGCTGTTATTTTCATTTTAGCCCCAAGGACTCAGAGGCATGGAGAAGTTATAAAGTGCTGGAGCTGGGGTGGAAGCCAGGCTGGTCAGTTTCCAGCGTCTGTGTCACGAACCACATCACTCTGCTACATCCCTGTAATGATTCTCCTAATGTTTGCCTGTTATGTCTTGTCCCACTCTTCAAAATGTTAGTGTTCTGTGAGTCTTATTTTACATACTTTTTGTATATTTCAATGCACTTAAAAATCGGGATGTGTAGGATAAAAGAAGAAAGATAAAGCAATCAGAAATACGGAAACTTGCTATCCTGCACTCTCGAGGTTTTTCTGAGCATTCCAGGCAATGAAAGGACACGTCCATGGCTGGGCTGTGGGTGGGTCGTCCCAAGCAAGAGAAGGTAAGTTAAGATTTGCTTGTGGAGATTCCCACGTGGCATTTTTAACTGTTGGTTATGTAAAGTCTAAAGCTTAATCTCCTTATCTCTCCATTAGTTGTATTTTCAGATAGTATAAACTGCAAAAGAACAGCAGCCAGACTCAGGCTTTCCAAAAACTCGTATTTCCCTGTGCTGGGAGGCATGAAGCAGAGTTCCTGCCCTTGAGGATTTTATTGTGTTGGAGGAAATCAGCAAAAACCATTCTAAAAACAAATAGAGGATAATGATAAGGCCATAGCGGAGATATTTCAGGCAGAGGAAACCTTGCTGACAAAGACGTCAAGGCAGGAAAGGGCATGACTTGTGTCAGGAAAGGCCAGTGATTAGAGAATCGTGATTGGAGCAGGAAGGTGTGATTGACAGTCAAGGCCATCACGCCACCTAATTCCAAAAGGCATCATCTCATTGTCTTCTGGGTAAATGGAGCCCTCTTGAGTTGTCGAGGGCACAACTTGAGAGCCTGGATAGGGAGCCCCCAAGCGAGGTTGAGCAGGGGAATCTAAAGTATTTTTCTTTTTTTACGTAATGAAGGAGAAGATTTAAAGAGAGAAATCAAATCAGATCTGCCCATTATGAAAAGGACAAACGCTCTATATTTTCTTGGACTGGCAAATGAAGAGATATATTTGTAGCTAACTCCCATGGTACCTGCTTAAAATACTAATATGGGTATTACTGAGGAAATGACAAATCAGTCAGTCTCGTGTGTGCTAAGTGTTTTGACTTAAGGTCAAGAAACATGTCAGACAGATAATCTGTCCGAGTCCTTGGTCATTTCAGAATGACATTTATAGACCCTCGAAATGCACTGTCCCCAGGCTGGAAAGGTTTTCAGAAATATCATGGTCTAGTCTCCTTCACAGGTGAGACAAATTATACCTGTGCTAAAAATTTAACCTTAGATGGCAACAGATTCCAACATCAAGGTCTCAGACTTGGGTCATGGCTTTGGTTATGGAATTCTTGCCCTTCCACTGACCCACCACAAAAAGAAGTAACAATAATAAACTTTCACAACCTTTTAACAGGGCTGGAGATGCTGGGCCCATCTTTTCTTCGGGGATTTTTTGTTTCTGTCTTCCATCGTCTCAAGCTGATCCCAGCTCTGTAGTGGAACCGACTCCAAACAGGATGCAATACCATGAGAAGCTTTGTTCAAATTGCTGCAGCCTGGCCAGAGACAGGAAATACTAGAAACCAGGAGACAGAGCCCGTTCTGACGTGAACTCCAGCAGAGTTTGGCTTGATTCAAGCAAGTTCCAAAACAAAATTAAAAAAAAAAAGAAAGAAAGAAATCAAAATCCTTACATGATCCGCCAACAATTTTTAGGGTCTTCCTCCAAAACAAATAGAAATTTACATCTTTAGACAGTTTCTATGTCTGGAGCTCGGCCAATTTCCAAGTTCCCCGGAGAAGCCCCTTAACTCTGCTGCAGAAGAGAGGCGATGAGCAGAAATCACAGTTGTGTGGCCCTTTTGTGAGGCTCTGCTACTTGTCACAAGCCCCTCGGATAACTCTGGCAGGGAGAACTTTCCTAAGGCTGTAACATAGGAAACTATTGAGTTTCATTTTTCTTTGGCTGGATAGTATGCCAACCTTAATTGATATGATGTTGTCATTCTTTCACCCTGTAAGAGAAAATCGCTACAAGTTCATGGCTTAATCTTTTGCTCATAGGAGACTTAATAAAAGCTATAACTCCAAAAATAAAAAAAAAAAATGAAAGAGAGAGAGAGAGGTGAGCATTGTTAATCTCTCTGTCAGTGGGTAAGGAATGCTTTCTGCCGTACTGTTGTCCGCTGATCAAGACAAATTTGAAGAAGAGGTCCAACTCTCCTTTATACTCCAGAGGCCATATTGTTTTGCAGACAGTGAAATAAATAAAATACTTCCTGAAGAGTGAACACGTGCAGGAAAGAGCAGAGTGTGAGGACAGGCTGCAGTAAGTCGGGCTAGCCAGATGTTAAACTTGACCTCCACTCCCTTGAATCTGATTGACATTGGGGTTGGATTTCTCCAGCTGTTTGGAAGAGCCACATGGATAGTCAACTCTTTCCCAAGACTGAGAGGGCCACCTGCAAAAAATCCCCTTCATGACCTTTGGGATTTCCACTATGTGTATTTCTGGGATCTTAGATCCCTATTTGTCAATGTACAGAAATGTTATAGAAAGGATTACAGATTTATCAGCCATCAGATCTCTTACAGCAAGCTCTGTATTCTCTCCACTGGGACATGTGCCTAGTGTCAACAGGACCCCACTGAGTCCACGTGTAATGTTTAGTTTTTGGATAATTTGAAATGTGGATGGGAAAGACTAAAAGCCAGCCAGTTAACAAAAAACACACCCCCGTGTGTATGTGTGTGTTTACGAGAGTAGATGCGTGTCGCGAATGAGTCCAGCAAATGGAAACCAGCTATATAAAACCGGCCACTGGAGTCAATGGAACACTTGCTAATTAGAATCATTTCGGGGAAACTATTGTTTCAGGAAAGGGGTAATTCCAGGAAGCCTTGTAGATTTTATTTATGTATGTATTTATTTATGTAGATTTTTATCGCCGCGGCCTGGGCTAAAATTAGCATCATGAAGCGAGCATAGCAAAATCGCACATTTTAAATGTACCTTCAAACGGAGCATCACTCATAATGAAACACCACCTACCCCAGCCTTCCAAACCAGCAATGCTACAGAAATTCGATCCTCATTTATAGATTGGTTAGCGGAAATTAACCTTGGTGTTATCTACCAAATAAGGGGTTTGGGAGTAAATCATGAATGCAAATTAAATTGCAGGGCAAGGTTTAAAGAGAATAAACTGGTTTCAAACAGACCCACAAGCATTTCAGAAGCTATTTACATATAAGCAATTAATGCCTGAATTACAAATCATTCTTATCTGTTCATTAAAACAGGCTCCCCGAGGACCTCTATTAGACTTTAAAACAAAATCTAGAACTATAAATTATATACATTTGAAAATAGAAGCACGTTCCACTGTTTACCCTTCACTAATTCAGATGGTCCTTTCTGGGTTATTCTGAATGAGAAAGGCTTTTGTCTGCTCTTGGAGCAAGACCGGCTCTTAGTGATAACACTGACATTGACCTGGTGCCTTAAGGATTCAGAACAACCTCCTAAGAGTGTAAGAGCAGGCCCCATTTGTGTGTCCATGGAAAAGAAAGATGTCAGTGGTTATGGCACCAGCTGCAAGCACTGAAGTTGGAGGGTTTGAACCCTGCCCCAGGCCAGTAACCAACTGCAACAAAAAATAGCTAGGCATTGCGGCGGGAGCCTATAGTCCCAGCTACTTGGGAGGCTGAAGCAAGAGAATTACTTGAGCCCAAGAGTTTGAGGTTGCTGTGAGCTGTAATGCCAAGGCACTCTGCCGAGAGAGACATAGTGAGTCTGTCTAAAAAAAAAAAAAAAAGATCCATCCACCTTGCCCCCAAATATCTCTCCACTGGTGTCACCAGCATTTGATATTTCTAATGTTTCTCTCATTTGGGGGAAGGTAAATAGCTTTTTTGAGGAGGCCTTGTTTAAGTGGAAATATCTTTCAGGGGAGGGCAATTCGTAAGCATAGATGGGTTCCCTGACCCCAGGATAGCTCAGGGCTCTGAGTGAGGGGCACACAGAGGCAAGCCTGCACCCTGGTGCCTTTGTTCCCAGTGCTAAAGAGAGAGCAGATGTGAGTATAGATGGCTTGGTGATCTCAGGTGCCAGGCTGGGGAAAGGAGAGAGGTTGACAGTGAGATAGGAAGACCAAGGGAAGCAGGAGGGACAACTTACTACTTCCTCCTCGTGAGGAGGGCCAGCCTAGTTTCCAACACCCAACATTGGCTCTAGCATTCCCTGGGGGGTTGGCTCCAATACTATCTAACCTCCTCTTAGCCTTTGTTCTTTCAGAGCTGAAACCTCTTACCCTGCCTCGTGCCAATCTTCCCTGAAGTGGCTTCCTCCAGTTGTGATAAGCCCTTCAGATTCCTGAGAGCGTGCCTTGATCCATCTGTGAGCTCTCATGGGGCATACTTTATCACCCATGATCAACAGGGGCCTCACTTCTGCATAAATCTCTCAACTTCCTGAAGGAAGGTTTCCAGAATTAAAATTCAAGCCCAGTAAGGCATTTCTGGGAGATCATGAAATATAGTCTGGCAACTATAACATCCTGCATGCTGAGAAGTCAAATACATAAAGAAACCCATGCATTTATATGATCTACTGAACATTTATACATTGTTCAAAGCTTTACTTTTAAACGTTATTTTAGCCTGAGGTTATATATCTACTAGAAGCCATATGAAAATACACCCAAGTAGATGGTTTAAAACATAATTGCCTATTGACTAGTCATTTTTCCAGTTAAAAAAAAAAGAAAAGAACAGACCATCTTTTAAGATAATCCCAGCATTCCTCAGAGCAGGTGAGTGAGAATCCTGTTTTCTTTCCACTGCAGGTGTCACCGGACAGTCTCGGAGGAGCACTTCATTCCCCCAGATCAGTGTGTCTCAGGCACATGTGAGATTACTCACTTGCCTCCTTCCCTAGGAGGACTGTTTCTGTGACTGATTGATTCTTCCAAATCATTCACTGTTTGTATGGCTACAGTTTTTATTTTTCATTTCCTCTTCTATAAAATGGAGCTATTGATTTTTATTCTTGGTACATTTCTATTGGATGGTCTGAGATCTGAGATTATAAAGTGTGTGTGTAGGGCAAGGTAGCTTTTAACAGGGAACTTGGCACATCAGGCTAGATGTTCTATGCAGGGAATACCCAGTGTTCCCATCTACTTGGGAGAGAAATGGTGAGAGGGATTTTGAGTCTGCTGATAGGAACCTCTCTACACTGCATGAAGACTCTTAAGATTCTGAAATAAAGAGGGAAAACACAGGGACATGAGACGGGTGAATCACACAGTCCCAAGGAAGCCCAGAACTTTTCATGCAGTAGGAGAGATCTGGAATACATACAACTGGGTCTGTATATCTGCAGGGACCTCATCTGTGGATTTGACCAATCATGGATCGAAATGAATTTGGCCAGGGAAGGGGGAGAACATGCTAACAATTTAAAATAATACAAATATAAAAAAGACAGTAGGACAACTTTTTACACAGGATTCACATTATGTTGGGTCTTACAAGTAATCTAGAGATGAGTTAAAGTATATTAGACCAGCGGTCCCAACAGTTTTTGGCACCAGGGACTGGTTTCATGGAAGACAATTTTTCCATGGCAGGGGTGGGAGGTAGGGAAGGATGGATTCAGATAATTCTGGCACATTACATCTCCACCTGAGACCATCAGGCGTTAGATTCTCATAAGGAGCTTGCCATCTAGACCCCTCTCATGTGCAATTTACAGTAGGGTTCTCACCACTATAAGAATCTAATGCTCTGCTGACCTGACACAGGCAGAGCTCAGGCCCCGACGTGAGCACTGGAGAGCAGCTATAAACACAGATGAAGCTTTGCTCACCTGACGTAGCTCACCTCCTGCAGTGTGGTCCAGTTCCTAACAGTCCATGGACCAATATTGGTCCACAGCTCGGAGGTTGGGGACTGTAACATCAGAGGATGTACACAGGATATACGCATACTAGGTCACTTTATATCAGGGACTTGATACAAAATGTATTTTGGTGTCCGGGGCATCTTGGAACTAATCCTTCATAGACATCCAAGGACAACCACACATCCCTTTTCAGGATATTAGCACATGGCTGAAGGATACACTTTGGGGTATGATTCAGAATGACGCTGCACCAGTGCCAAACATTCGGGCAGCAAAGGCACCAATGACTTGAAACCAACCACCTGGGAGAAGAAAAGCAGCCAGGCTACCAGGTCCTGATGCAAGAGAATCTTGTAAACAAAGAAGGATGGGGCCTTAGCACCAAATACCCCTTTGATTGTCACCGAAGCTCGGGGTGTCCCGAGGTTGACAAACGAGAAACCAAGAATTAGCTGTTGTGCAATATCACCTAAATCCAAACCTAAGTACAACATTATTTGAGTTCAACCACACATTCGGGCAGATCTTACCACCTGTTATTCCAGATCCAGCCTGAGCCAGGTAATAAAACTCCATCGTCCCTAAGCAGAATCCTTCCATGCACTTGAAACTTTAAAGTGGGCTTCCTAGTTTATTACCCAACCCATCTGCAGCTCTCAGCACCAGTGAACAGATGAGCTGGTATTTGATTCCCCATTTGAAGGTGCTGAAGATGACAATTCCAAGTACAAACCGACTGTTGGGATGTAAAATATGGCCATGCTAACATATGGAGCGTTAGCTCTCAAATTATTTTCTCTTTGGCATTGTGAGCCAAAGCGCTATGAATACTGAAGCTCAATCTGAAATGGTTATGCCCGTGAGCCTTAGGGACAAAAATCAAGCACAATCTCTCTGCAAATTACCCGTGTTCTCTGGCCTTCCTTATGGGTAGGGTCTGACTCTTAAACTTTAGATCCTATTACTGATGATGTAAAGATGCCAGTCATTACAACAACGGTTCATAACCTTTAAGAATGCTATTCAACTTAACTCATTCTTCCAAAGTTGCTGGACTTTTAACCTACCTACACCATCTCCACCAAAAAGAAATTTTAAGATAGTTACAGCCAGAAGGAAAAACAAACATACTAATTTTGTTTTCTAGAGTCATGAAGAGTTGTTAAATTCAATGCATGAAGTACAACCTCTAGGGAGGCGCCTGTGTCTCAGTGGGTAGGACGCCAGCCCCATATACCGAGGGTGGCAGGTTCAAACCCGGCCCTGGCCAAACTGCAACAAAAAAATGGCCAGGTGTTATGGCGGGGTCCTGTAGTCCCAGCTACTCGGGAGGCTGAGGCAAGAGAATCACTTAAGCCCAGGAGTTGGAGGTTGCTGTGAGCTGTGTGATGCCACGGCACTCTACCAAGGGTGATAAAGTGGAACTCTGTTTCTACCAAAAAAAAAAAAAAAATAGAACTTCTATAAGTTGACCACCCAAGGGACTATAACAAACTGGTCAGCAAATGGAGGAGGTCAACAGTATAGGCGTACTGTACTGATACGTAAGTGGTGCATGTCCAGTCTATGAAAAGTAGGTCAACTTAAGGAGGTGGTCAGTGCAGGGAGGTGGTCAGCTATGGAGGTTCTACTATATGTATGTATATATACACACACACATATATATAGAATTAAACATCATTTTTAGGCAAAATAATTTTTGGACTTTTGGGGTAGATGTCTCTTATCTTTCTCTATCTTTAAAGATGGCTGGCCTTAATTTTTAGGTTTTGTCACTTTGCTCATCATAAAGTGGAAACTTTGTGCTAGAAATGATCATACATTCAGTTAAGAGTCTCTGCATCTGATTCTGGAAAAGTCTGAATGTAATTATGAAGAAAATCTCTTGGCTCACAGACATCTCTGCAAGATTCCTCAGAAATTTTGCAAGCTGGTGATTAAAGCAGCCTCATCACCAACAGCAAATTAGACACAGCTCCCTGGATCAGGTGCAGCAAGAGACACACCAGGGTCGTGAGTTCAATATGGTGAATACTTAGGTGAGGAAATAAGCATTGCACCGGTGTCAGCCTTGGACCGGGAAGCAGATTTACCCTGTATGACGCTGTGCAGAAATGTTTAAAGCCGGTGTCTTCAGCCAAAATTCCTTGGCCTTTGTTGTCAATAGACCAGGTGTAAATATACCAGATGAACGAGCAAGACACAAGGCCTGGCTCCCATCCTGTGAGATGTTGGAGGAAATTCTAACCTGAGAGAAAAACCATTCAACTGGGGCATAAAATGGTATGTTTATCCGCCAGTGTGGTCATGTTTTTATTGAAGAAATAGATTATCCAGAGACATGTGTACTGTTTATAGTTCTGTCCAGTGGAGGGGTTGTTTCTAGGTCAAATTCCTTCTTTACTGCCAAACACTCAGCCTCGGTAGGTTTCTCAGTCCTGATGCCCAGGCTGCCCCTTCCTTCCTTCCTTCCTTCCTTCATTCATTCAGTAATTGAGAACCAATGAGGTGTCAAGACATTCCTTAAAATATAATTCTATAAACAGAAAATAAAACATAATTCTTACTCAGGATCTGGCTGAGGCTCATAAGCACAGAAACAGATAATGATTTGTTGAATTTTCTGAGATTGCCATTTTGTTTTTACTGCCAGAAATGGTTAATCGTGGCAACTTCATATGGTGCCAACCTCATAGTATGATTTGCTCGGCTCAGTGAGAGAGATATGTAAAGCAATGGTTGTTGTTTGTTTGTTTCTCTTTAGCTTATGAAAGGAACACGTAAGCCAGAGGGAGTGTGAAATGGGGAAGTTGGGGGAAAAGGCGATTGGGAAAGCTTGTGAGAAGATACTTGATCTCAAAAGAGGAAGAAGATAGGAAGTCAGAGTGGTGGCTTATGCTTCTAGTCCCAACTATTCAGGAGGACAAGGCAGGAAGATCCCTTGAGCTTAGGAGTTTGAGACCAGCCTGGGCAACATAACAAGACCCTATCTCTAAAAATGAATAAATGAAAACAATGTGTACTATGCATGTGGGGGTATTAAAGTCAGTGTTGATGAAGTGTAAGGAACTTGGTGGAACAGAATGTCTTTAGAAAATGACCCTGAAGGGGCCCTTAGCTCTTTAATCATGGAACTTGCTTGGAAAGAGAACGTAAGAACAGAAATACTGATGTCCTAAGAGGTTGACACAGAAGCCTGTAAGTGCCAAATTGAGTCTTTTCATTTGCTCTTATTGGCAAAGAAAGACATGTCCTGTGCCTTCTATCTACCCACCTCATACCCTAATCCCTGGAGCTGGCTCACTGACCAGCAGTCCCTGTAACAGAAGGTAGAGACCTTGAACCCTCACTGACCATCACCTTATGTGAAAACTTCTTTGTTTCCTGAGAACGGTGTCACCTAGTGGTTAAAGCTCTTTGCAGTAGAACCTCGATAGTTGACCATCTGCCTACACTGACCACTGAAAATTTGTCCTAATTTTCATAGACTGGACATAACTACATGTACATATCAGTACAGGAGGCCTAGTTCCTTATGTTGACGACTTCCATATGTTGACCATTTTGTTACAGTCCCTTGGGTGGTCAACTCATAGAGCTTCTACTATTGTTCTCATGGTAGTAGCTGGGTTCTTTTTTTTTTTTTTGGTTGGGGCTGGGTTTGAACCCACCACCTCCGGCATATGGGGCCAGCGCTCTACCCTTTTGAGCCACAGGGACCGCCAGTAGCTGGGTTCTAATCCCTGCTGTGTGGGTTCAAGGTTGATAACTCTCCTGGTCTGTGAAGCCTGACCTTGACTGCTTTTATTATGGGTCTCACCCTTGCAAAGTCTTTCGATTTCATTTCCTGACTTTCAAACCCTCTGCTCCTAATTCAGCTGGGCCCTGTGCACTAATGGGCTCCCTTCTCCAGTTCTGTTTTGTATTCTGAGTGAACATTCTTGAGTCCTGGGGAAAAAAAGGCCATCTTTGAAGGTTTAACACAAGAGCGCAAGGCCCCCAAATATATTGAGTTAGACTCTCATAAACCCCTGCGATGACTCAAGGTTCTCTTGAAGTTCATTGAGAGTGTGTTACCACATCACTGTCTGGGAAGCCCTTGACGGTTCAGGCTGCCAATGGTTTCGCTTTACACTCTGTGGCTTACCACCCAGACACTATTACAGGAGAGAAGAACAAGCTTTCAGCCTAATAATTCATTAGAACTCAAAAATGCGTGGCTTGTGAAGATAAAAGTTTGTATACGGACATGTTTCTGGAAATGCATTGCCGCCAAATAACGAGAAAGGAAATAGGACAGTGAAGGGGAATTGCATCCTTTAGACATTCTATACAAGTCTCCCTGCATTACAAAGAGATTGGACTTAATGCCTCTTAAGGTTATATCCACTTCTATAATCCTGGGGCTGGAAAATGACTTGAAAAAGCTTCTCCCCCCCACAATGTGAAATGGGACCTTTTGTTACCAGACATCACAAAGGTCATAAGATAAATGGCTGCCATTACTGTATGTTCTATGAAGCGTGTGTTGCATTTCTGGGGACACTTTAACTCATGCAGTACCCCAAGCTTTTAATCATTCCAGGAAAGGCCTGTGACCCATTGACAAGGGCAGCAGAGTGTGTTGGTAGGAGGTGGCCCTGGGCCTTGGAAGATGACATGTTCTGAGATGCAGTTGGAGATGTTACTTGTGGCCACCCCTGCTTGTATGTTTTTTTTCTGCTGCCAAAGGAATAATCACTTTCAGGAGGGGGTTGGGGGGGAGACAAGCACATTCTCAGGCCTCATTCTTACTGTTTTAGGCAAGTCCACCAAGAACTGTTTTCTATGACGACAAGATGCATCACCCCAAATTACTCTTAAGATGATATCGATTTTCTTACAAATCATAAGGCTGGCCGCAGGAGAACCATAAAACTCCAAGTTGTTGCTTCAGTGAGTATTACTGTGTAATGTCAGTAGCTTTGGTTTTTATTTAATTTTGTGATTAAAGTTTTTATTGATTTCCCTGCAGGGTAGAATATATCAATACCTTGGGTTTCAAAGGAACATTCGGTAACAAGAAAACATGAAAGGGCTCAAACTACAGAAAACTGGGGCTTTATTTTAAAATGGAAGAAACCACGACCATGAATCTCTAAGGTATAGATTTGGAAAGAGTTTTGGATGAGTCCACTCTGCCTTGTGTGTGGAGCTGATTCCTCAGGGTAGCAGCTGGTTTCCTTAGGCCTCTGAAGTTTTAGCTGCAAAATGCTTTGCTAGTAGTTAGTAGAACTAATACTATTTTGCCAGAAGCTGGTACGCCAAGCGAATCATGCTCCACACTACCCTAAATCACGTGTGCTTCTTTCTCCTCGCCAGAAACGGGCTAGCCTTCGGTTGCCCAATCTATGGAGGCTCTGTCCTGTGGGAGAGATGGCTCTTTTCAAAGCTACTGCATTGCTGGGAACCGCAGCCCATGCTGGGATTGAATCTTTGACTCAAGATGGGCCTCTTGATGACTCTAGAGAGTTTACAAAACTGTACAGGAAGTATGCGGTTTCCTTTAAAGTTAGAAAGAGCCGCACGGCTCCTCTCAAAGTCACCCAATTTTGTACGTGATGTTCTTTTCTTTACCTTCAGGCTTGAGAGTCCTGTGAGATGCTTTCCTTTTTGGAGGCTGAGAATAGGGAAGGTTCCCTTAAGACCAAACATCTTCTTATTACAGAGGTTAACTGCCAAGGTATCCTTGCATTTACAGTTAAGATTCGTGTTCCCCAGGTGACCTTCGATCTGATCCTTCCGACAGCAGTACCATGGGGGAAGATTTTCTCAGCGTGTTCCCACCCATCAGGAAACTAAGGCTTGGAGAGATGGTGAAGACACCCTTCATGACCTCCAGACCAGCTAATGGCAGAGTGAAAAGTAAACCTAGTCCCCTTGGCTTCTGGCCATTCCATTCATTCTACCACACTGAGATTGTGTGAACCAATGAGAAACCATCTTAACTTAGTGGCACTGGCACATGAGGATGGCACATTTTTCTGGCTGAGTCAGCTGGTGGTTTGTTCGAACGCGGTAGAATATTCGGCACAGTCTACTGTTTCACGTGCAGCCTTGTGTGTTTCTAACAACTGGAAGTGCCATTGCTTGGAGTAAGATTCTGTTTAGCAGAGAGGCAGTGAGATAAAACCGAGGACAAAACCACCAGCCAGGCAGGTTGTGCAAGCTCACCAAAGAGTCACTTGGCTGCCATGGGAAAGACACCAGCTGTTTCGACTCCCCTGTTCTTCCTCCTTCCAAACACATCCCCCTTTGTTTGAAATTCCAGTCAATTTCTAAAAGAATAAGGCAGAATGATCTCTGTTGCACACAGTTCTGAAAATATAATCGAGTGCCCTGAAGCCAGGGACAGAGCCAGGGAATGGAGTGAGCTGGCCGGTCATCAATAAAAACAATATCAAAAAGGAAGCCCCGTCCTCTGGCCTCACGACAGTTAGCCTGCTTTCGCGTACTCATCCTGCTTTGAGAAAAACAACTAAGAAAGGAAAACTCCAACTGAAATCAAAGAATAAGGAGGAAATTCATGTTTGACTCTCCCTAGTAGAAATGAAAGCCATATTTAGGTCCTCATTGGATCTTCCAGACTGTTCACTTGAACATCCATGTTACCAGAAAAATGCCTGTGGTGAGTAGAGCAGTAGCCAGTAGCTTTGAGATTCCAGGTCAGAGAACGTGTGCTGTCCAGGTGGCAAGGTCAGAGCCAAGCTCCTGGGAAGGGGTTGCCCAGGAGGATGGTATTGAAGAGAAGAGGCCAGAAGACCAAATTGAGATGAGAGGTTGCACAAAATATCTGCCTACTGTCTCGGTTCGACGTTCCCATGTTAATAGCTCCTTTGGGTTAAGATATTGTTGCTAAATGTGTACAATGAAATATGAAATGGTAGGGTTATTGACTGAGGCTGCATTGCCCACTAACCACAAAGGCTTGTTGAGCTCCAGTTGCTAAAAGAAGCTGAGCAACAGCCGTTCACACTTAGCTTCAGGTAAGTCCTCAGTCGGGTCAATCTGGATCCTCCTAACTGGACCAGGTTGGTTTGTCCTGTTCCTGTGAAACTCAGCACCGCAGAAGTCCTTTTTTTTTTTTCTTTTTCCAAATCACCCTACAAATAGGCCAAAGAAAAGGGCAGAGAGTGTTGCTGGGACAAATCCCAAGACAAAGGGACTTTTGGATTTCTGGAGACAAGGAACCATGTGAAAGGAATTTTCCCTTCAACACACACACAGACACACACACAGAGCTCAGAGGGTGTAGATGCGTGTGTGGCTGACAGAAGTTTGATTAATTAGGCACGTAGCATCAGCTTTCAATTAAAACAATTTAAAATGTTGCAGGAGGAAATGCGGCAATGGGGCACAATCTTAAAATGAGTACACGGACAGTAAATGGGGAATTAGAGGCTGAAATGGTTTCAGAAAGTGGATCCAGCCCACGCGGAGCTGGGGGCGGGAGGAGGCAGCTGAGGCTGCCAGCATCTGGGGTGCTGAGAGTTTCCTCTCGTGGAGCAGAGGCATGGAGGGGTGCAGCAGGAGGCAGGGAGGACAGGAGGGAGCCAACTCTTCCACAGGTCTGGTGGCAGGGCCAGATGGCCCCCTACCAGAGTGGTTGGTTCTCCTGACAGCGGCCTTCAGGCAGCAGGGGAATAGAACAGCCCTGGGGTCTTCCCAAAGACAATGAGTAGAAACAGACACCAGGGCTGCTGGCTCCTGCCTGCCTCTGGCCTGCAGATCGGATGCCAAGGCTCCCCGGACAGGAAACGAATGAGACTCCATGGAGAATAGCTCAGGGATCCAAGAGGAAACCGTAGACCCTAGCAACAATGGCAAGAAGGGAGGGTGGGGTAGAGGAAAGAGCTTGTTTGCTTAATGCTGATCTATGAAAGGTCAGTGATAAATGTTTGCAAAAGTTCTCAGGCTACACACTGAGGGATAAAGCTCCCCCTGCACCAGCCAGGGGATCTGGGATTGTTTAGATCTGCAGGAACAACTGTGATCCTTGCCTTGACTCTCTCCTCCCTCAAAGACAAACCGCTCACGTTGTTTTATGATGCAGGCGCGGTTTGCAAGCAGGGATGCCGGCCTCCCCATTCCTTTATTTCTTAGCTCCGGCCAGGCAGCAAGAACTTGATTCCTCATTTTGTACGAGGATTATCAGATGTGAATGGTAGTTATTCTGTGCCATCATTCGTATCACTATTTATTTCCATCATTTCCATTTTTTTTTTTTGCCATTAAAAATAATGCCCTGATGTATATCATTATAGGTAAATCCTTGCCCGGATTTCTCTGGTATAAATTTCTCAAAGTGGGAAACTGTGTCTAAAAACATCGACTTTGTACAGGTGTTTGATGACATGGCCGGATTATTCCCATTGTGATTGTACCACAGTCTCTTGCCACCGTCCCTGAATGGGAACACAGGTAGAGCGGCCTTCTTGCCACTAGGTCAGGCCATTTAAATTCCTGCCATCAGCAAGTATTTACTGTGTGCTCAGTATGCTCTGGACACTAGGGATACAGCCACAAATCACAGCAGAAAAGAAAAAGAAAGGAAAAGGATTTCTTGTCCTGAAAGCACTTGGGGTCCTGTGGAAAGATAAACAAAAATAAATCAATGAACACAGGCATAGTGTTGTGCTATGGTTAAGTCCTAGGCAGAGAATAAAGCATAGGAAGAGGCTTAGGAGGGAAGATGCTATCTTGGACAGGGTGCTTTCGATCTGGTTTAGGTAGGAAATGGCACCTGAGCTGAAACAGAATGAAATGAAGCTTTGTGAAGACCCAAGGAAACAGCATTCCAGGCAGCTGAGAGAAAAAGCATGGAGAGG
Source organism: Galago senegalensis (assembly GCA_963575145.1). Classification (NCBI taxonomy): domain Eukaryota; kingdom Metazoa; phylum Chordata; class Mammalia; order Primates; family Galagidae; genus Galago; species Galago senegalensis. The sequence goes on along the minus strand of CAUYTI010076110.1, from coordinate 104,914 downwards.
AGGGCTGGAGGTTGTCAAGAGCTGGCAAGGAGGTTAGTGGGAACCGAGTGAGGGGGGCAGGGGGTGACTAGTACTTGGAGCCAGTGAGCAGCAGATGACAGAGGGCCTCATCCTTGGTAGAGGCCTGTGCCCTGGAAGGTTGTAACCAAGGGAGAGACTCAGAGTGTCTTGGGTTTGATTAAGATTCAAGCTGCTGAGTGCAGGTGAGACAGCAGGGCAGTGAGTGTTGGAGCAAAACCAGTTCCAGGAGCCTTCTACTAATTGGATAGACAAGAAAAAATAGCTTTCTTTTTATTCTGTATTTTTGACGACTTGGGAGGCTGCACTTTTTATGTAGTGAATGGGTATTTGCATTTAGTCATCCCCGTGCAATAGACTGAAAGAAACCCTCTGAGGGGACCGCCCCTACTCACCATCAGGGGGGCGGAGATCATTTAGCTCCACCCTCCAGAGGGATTAAAAAGGCCGTGCCTAGAAGTTCCACTGAGTTTCTAGTCTAGGGAGTCTGCATTTGGGAGGCATCTGAGGGAGTTTTGTGGTGCCGTTTCTGGTTTCTCTCATTGTTTTTTAACAGCCTACGTCTCAAATATGTCCTTTATTAAGCTGTGATTGCACAAATTGGGGGAGAGAATGGATTTGGATTTTTTTTTTGTCTGAATACTCTGGTTGGATAAATATTACATTGGGCTTTACTCTTTTATTATGCTTTTCATCATGCTGTGAATGCTTTTTTCAAGAACTGCTGGCATCTTAGGGCTGGAGAGTCAGTCGGCACCGTGCTCTTTAAATGCAAGAACCGACTAGATAAACCCAATCTTTGAAATAACTAAAGGGAAGGGGGCATTTGTTATGCAACATCACACAGTTGTTTCACTGGTACACCTTCCTAATGGTTTCTTTATGCAAACGTTATCGCCTTTGTGGCATTTTTTTTTCCCTACTTCTGCTGTTTCCAGTACATTTATTTCAATGAGGACTGCTAAAAACCTTTGGAGAAATTGGGGGAGACGGGTCCTTTTCCTCATGCATCAGGACATGCATTTACATGAAGAACTTGCCTGAACTCCCACTAGCGAAATCAGCCAGACCTACCCCCTCTGCTTAAAGTATGCGATTTATACGCCTGCAAAAATGCCAAGCATATGCAATCCATTTTGGTATTTTAAATTCTTACAGAGATAGTTAATTAAATGCATAGAACTGGGGCTTAAATTGAATCTGGTCTCAGGAAGAGCTTAACTTCAGGCCCCATATGTAGATTTAGTAAATTTGTAGGGGGTAAGAATGGTCTACTGGCTAATCCTTATAGTAGGGGATGAACTTTTTTTTTCCCCAATCTGGACTCTTGGCTGTTTTTTTTTTTTTGTTTGTTCTCGTTTACGATGAAGACCTTAAGGAAGGCACAGTGACTTGATTAAAGGTGTTACTCCAAGATCCTTCATCTTTTGGGCTGTTTCATTTTGCTTGTGGTTTATTCAGGGCTGCCTCGTAAAACTTTGCACACCCCAGGCCTCTTGTCTTTATTCACTCCTTTAGCTATTTTCACTCATGTTGTATATTCGTGGGCCTTTGGGAGATTGGACCTGGTGTGTTTGAAGTTATAATGCGTCCTTTGTCCACAATCAAGGTACAGAGCACTTGGGGGGACCGTCTATCTCTGGATGTGTTCTCTGAAAACCAAGCCTTTGCAAGAAGCCCATCCTCCCAGAAAGCCATCCCATTATCACTAACACACAGGAGCTAATTGCTTTAGTGCAGAGGTTCTGAAACTTTTTTTTCATTCCTGACATCATTTACCTGAGCGACATATTCCCATTAACAACATCTCTCACTTCTGGAAGGCGATGTGACACAGAGGTCAGGAGGCAGGAAGATAAAAGTGCTGAGAATGGTTCCTACGTTTCAAACCCTACTCAAGTGTGTATTGTCCTACAAGCGTCTTTTCATAAATAGCTGAGGACATACGTGTGTGTGTGTGCGTGCACGCACGCAGGTGTCCCTATTCTTATAACGTTCAGATTTATTCATACTTTAGGATTTAACATATTTATAATATAGGTGGAATCTTAGCTAATATTTACATTATGAAAAATTAAATAAAATCTGTTAATTGCATATGTTTCTTTGTCATGGTTGTCCTTATTGAATTGTTTAGATCAAGCATCTACCTTTATCAGAGAATGAAAAGCATCTTCACTTTTCCTATAAAGATGAGGCTCCTGAGATTCTAATATTCTTGTATAATGCAAAGTGTTTCCATTAATTATATCTTTTTTTTTTAGAGACAGGGTCTCCCTCTTGCTCAGGCTGGTCTTGAACTCCTGAGCTTAGGAAATCCACCCACCTTGACCTCCCAGAGTGCTAGGATTATAGGCATGAGCCACCTTGCCAGCTTCCATTAATTACATCTTTAATGGCTGTAACCCTCTTACTCAAGCAATCAGTTGATTTTGGAAATGAAATAGTCAACAGACTATTGTCTGCATTTCTGAATTTTGTAGCGTGTTTTCTTGTTGGATGTTGGCAGACTTTCATTTCTAATAAGAGTTTCATAATTGGCATATTGGTTTTAAGTAAGCATAGATTGACATTTATAGGCATGCTCCCCACTGGTCAGTGATATAACATGGTAAATTTGAAAAATATGTAAATAATATCTAAATTCTAAATCTAACGTTAGCATACTATGACTTCAAGTCAAAGTTGTTCTAGTACCAGTTTTTGTAAATAAAGTTTTATTGGAACACAGCCACACCCTTTCATTTATATACCTATATGACCCTCAGATGCTTGAATATTTACAACTGATCCTTTAGGAAAGACATTTGCTGACTCCTGAAGTAAACTAGATGGGCAAAATAAGATAAAGTTTAGCCAAATAAAGTAAATAAATAAATCACATTTAGTTGAAAACCTGGAATGGAAATAGAGTGAAAAAAATTTTTTTTGTCTCCATAACATTCAGGCATTTACCCACCAATTGTTGCATATATGCTCAAAATCTCAAGATCACATACTTCATGGATTTAAAAGTTGTGCGGTGCTAGGTCAGCTCTGGTAGCTCCATCTGATTCCCTACAGGATGCTTGGCTGGGAACTGTGCAGCCAGGTGACTGTCACTACTCAGTGGGCCCCAGGCTATGCAGGACATTCCAGCAGGAAGCAAAAACACGGGGCAATGTGGATTCTCTGCTGGAGTTAAAACCATAAGATCCTTCTTATTTCCAAGTCTGAAATCTAAGTTATCTTCCAACATGGCACCTCCTTTGTTTTCCGAAAAGTGCTACCTTCCACCTGCAGCCCAAAGAACTTGTTCTATTTTACAACATTTGAGGATATCTTGGCCAAGGGAGCCAGGAGTTCAGCACACTGTGCTCTGTTCTCCCATGGGAACAATCTCTCTAGATTAAAATAGACTCTGATGGACGATGAGAGAAGCCTGGCATTGTGACAAATACTGGATGCAGTTAAGAGCATTGGGATCAAAGCCAGGAGACCTAAGCTCTCATCTCAGCTCCATCCCTGCTTGGCTGTGTGATTCAGGTCACTTTGAACCCTTGTTTGCTTATCTGTAACCATTTCTCATGTGGAGTAGCAACACCTATCCTGTGTAACTTCATCCACATTGTAGAGCGAATAAAGTGGGATAAGAATCACAAATTTTGTGTGTAATGACCAAAACGTCTTCTAGTATTTACAACAGAGACCAACCAAATATGACTTGAGGATCCATCTTGAGAAACTTCATTTGATGTAAGTCAAGGAAAGGTTCTAGGGGCTGAACATACTGGGGCATCCAGAAACCTATGGAAAAGAGGGACACATTGGATCATGGTGCAAGAGGCTAGGAAGCTAGCCAAAATACGGGCTAGGCCCTCTGGAAAAGCCAGACAAGTTCACATGAGCAGGTAAGCAGGGCCTTCCTAGCTGGTCAGTACTTAGAGTCTGGAGGGGAACAAGTGGGTCCCCTCGCAAGAGGCCTTATAGAGCTTTACCTTTTGATAGAGGACATGACTAAGTTTCAAGGTCAAAGGAAAGCAAAAGATGTAAACAGAGACTCAAAGCACCAGACAATGAAACCAAGGACAGGTCCACATGGCGGAAGGCCGGGGAGAGAGAAAGACGCTGCAGTCTGTGGGCTCACCAGCTCCAAAGAGCGCCAGAGCCAGACCTATTCCAGATCCCATCTTCTGACAAGGTAAAGCTTGCTCCTGTTTTGATCAGCACTGGCTAGGGCTAGCTGGCCTGAGAGGCCCTCCCAGATACAATTCCCCCACTAACTGACCCTTGTGTGGGGATATTCTAACATTTTGAATCTTTCCTTTGATCAGAGACATTTGAATGATTCTGAAGATTTCCCAATACAAGGTAAATTGCCGGGGAAAGGGCACAGTAAACTATGAACTGCATTTTTACTTTAATATAAACGGATGTCATTGGATTATCTCTTTTTACCACTAGAGCCCCAAGGAAATGAAAGAGGAGAGTGGAGAGGTTATAAAACACTGACAGCAAACTCCACCCGTTCATTTCTGTGACTTGTCTTTGCAGAAAAGGCCACCAGAAACATGTGTGTGGGTTATGTCCTATTCAAGCCTTCAGTAGACAGGTAGGGCCTGGGGTGGTCACAGTGCTGGGGAAGAGGTGCTTCCCCGAGCAGATTGCAAGTCCTCTGCCTGGAGAAGACATCATTTTCTAAGCCACACAAAGGCATCCTAAGTGCTGAAAATACCAGGGAAGCAAAATTGCCCCAGGCAAGGTCTGAAGAAAGCAAAGCTGGGATCCCTGTGGAATGCAGAGAGCAGGGAGGTGAGAGGGAGATGCTTTCTCTGCCTGGAGTTCCTGCAGAAAGGAGGCGGAGGCTGTCAGAAGGTCAGATCCATCAGGAAGTGGCCAACCACTTCTGAAGACTCTTATTTCTCCATGAAAGTTTCCAAGTGATAATAACATCTCTCAGCACCGAAACTTTGAGAATGAATTGGCGGCTCCCCAGTGATGGATCAAACACCATCAGAAAGTGTGACGGTCCCCTGCACACCCAGCGCAGTCAGAGGAAAACGGATCACACTCACGGAGAAGAGAAATCGCAAGGGAGGCATCCCAGGATGTATTACAGTCATAACCCAGGAAAACCATCCACCACATCTCTGCTGTCTGCAAACAATGTCTGCTGGGCTAATTTTCCACTGAAAGACAATGTGCCTGTTTTAAACTGGCTTCATTAACTCAATTGGGAAAAAAAAAATGATTTTGCAATTTGCATGGGGCTTAAGAGTGTAATTAATACAATTCATAAAAGGCCAGTGCCACTTTGCAGACATTAGCCCCATGGGGGAATGTGGAGTCGTGTGCTTTGGAGAGAGTTCTGATGTCTACGGCGCCAGTGGCCGGCATCACCCTGCCTGCTTGGCAGGCCATTCCCATCTTTATCATCAATAAAACTGTTCTCGTATTATCTTTCTCGTCAGGGTTTCCTAACCAGTGCCCTCTCCCCAGTCATTCAGCAGTTCAAGGGTAGTTGATCTCGTCTGGATGAAAACCAAAGAAAGCTTTAAGATGAGGGCTCACAAGGATGGAGATGGAAGAAGCCCTGTTCCCGTGCACCTCACTTCTTGTTCAGCTTCCTGGCTCTGAGACTGTTGGGGTCTTAAGATACTGATTGATTGCTGAAGACCTAGCTTTCCTTTAGTCCCAGAGAACCATTCACAGGTCTAATCTTTTAAAAACCTAGATCTAAGCAGGGACTCCCTGTCATTTGGGGAAGAGGAAAGGAATGGGGAAGAGGTGAGGGGGGACAAGATGCCATCTTTGTGACCACTGGCGTGCAGCTGGTGGCAGTGGGGGAATATCTCTGGATTCTGTCTGGTTCATCAGCTTCCTTTAGAGTAAGGGCCCTCTGCTGAAATAGAGATTTCCAGGGTGGTTTTGGAATACATGGACATGCCTTCATTTTTGGCAGGGCTCCATTTTAGACTCTGTGCTGGAGACCTCTCATGAAGAGGAGTGGCTGTGTCTCGTTGGCCCTGATAATGCAGCCTCCTTACCTACGTGCTAAGCAGCCCACACTTCTGCCGGCCTCTCCCATTTCTATGATCCTTCTCAGGGCTCTATGGGAACCTCTAAGGTCCTCTTTCTCCAAAGACCTTGGAGAATCAGGATAGGAGTTTAACTCTCTTCTTCTAAGGCCCACCGTCCCACAATTCCTTCTTAAATACCTTTCTGACTCAACTCCAGTAAACATTCTGCCTTTGGCAGCCTCCAGATACTCTGCATCTCTGTCTGTCTGTCTGTCTGTCTGTCTCTCTCTCTCTCTTCGCCCACACACCCAAATACTTGAGGACCCATGCCCAGCTCTCTCAAGGAGAATCTCACCAAGCTCCTCTCCACTTTTCTGGGAGCAACAGAGTGGGTGTCTGTTGTAATAAACCAGAAAACGCACTGAAAAGAAAGAAGATGCCTATCTCCCTTTCTTGCAGGCAATCCCAATCTCTAAGAGTGATTCTCTTAACAAGCTGCAAATAATTGAATGTTTTTAAGACTATGGACCACTCGGTGTCTCTTGGCACTTACTGGTGGGCTTACTCTCCAATTCCCGGGTAGTAGAACAAACAACCCACTCAGAAGCCTACTACAGGCCTGCCTGCAGTACCCAGCAATGTTCTGTGTGAGTACCAGGGAAACTGGCCATTAATTGCCTTTGTCCCTTTGTCTGTAGACAGCAGAGAGAACCAAAACATCTCATGCACCCTGAGTATATTAGAGAAATTCTTATTGGTTTTGCATGCAAGTTTTTATTTATTTATTTGAGACAGAGTCTCACTTTTTTGCCCCTGATAGAGTGCTGTGGCATCACAGCTCATAGCAACCTCAAACTCTTGGGTTCAAGCAATACTCTTGCCTCAGCCTCCTGCGTAGCTGTGACTACAGGTGCCTGCCACAACATCCGGCTATTTTTAGAGGTGGGGTCTCACTCTAGCTCAGGCTGATCTCAAACTCCTGAGCTCAGGTGATACACCTTCCTTGGACTCCCAGAGTGCTAGGATTACAGGCATGAGCCACCACACCCAGATTGCATGCATGTTTTTATTTAAAAGTCACAGCAACCCTATTAGTGGGTACTTTTCTATTTAATAGAAGAGGAACATGAGATCTAGAGAAGTTTAAAAAATGTGATTAACATCATTCAGGCTAATTATCAGCAGAGCAGAGATGCAAATCCAGTTCTGAGTGACTTCTGGGACTGTAGAGTGAACCGCTCTGCTATGCTGTGGTCTCACATAACTAAAATCTGCAGGTTCCAAAAGCTACAAGTGGTGGGTGTCTGTGCTTCCCAGAATGAGAACATCGAGAAGACCTGACTCTACACCCTAAATCAGGGGCATACATTCCTCTGACCCCTGCAACTATGGGGGAGTTTTTAAAGATGTTGCAGAGTCAGGATGCCTGCAACTGGTGACCTCAACAAATAAAGACAAGTCTTTTCATTGAGCTGTGGGAAAGAGGAAAAGCCACTTGGGATAAACAATTGAACATAAAGCTAAAATGACTGTGTATTTTCTAAAGAGTTGTCAAAGAGACTGACGAGAATTTGGATTTTGTCTCCTGGCGAGGACATCATGGGTTGAGGTTAGAGACATGGTAGATTTTGAGAAAGTGAGGGTACTAAGATGCCCTGGGTAAGACCAGCAATGGCCAAGCAGAGAAATAACACTGAAGGATCCCTTCCTCTTCTCAAAACTAAGGGAGAATGAGGAGGTCACAACTGCCTTCTATGGGGAAACAGAAGGGACATTTTCAATGCTGAGGTGACCCAAGTTGTCAGACCCATACTCTTTTGTATAATAATTTTTTCTTTTTTTTGAAACAGAGTCTCACTCTGTTGCCCTGGGTTGAGTACTGTGATATCATCATAGCTCACAACAACCTCAAACTCCTGGGCTCAAGTGATCCTCTTGCCTCAGCCTACCAAGTAGCTGGTACTACAGGTGCCTGCTATAAGGCCCAGCTAATTTTTTTCTATTTCTGGAAAAAACAGGACTTTGTTCTTGCTCAGGCTGGTCATGAACTCCTGAGCTCAAGCAATCCACGGGCCTCAGCCTCCCAGAGTGTAGGATTACAGGTGTGAGCCTCTGTGGGTGATACAGACTCCCTTGACCAAGTACCACAGAACAGATAGGTGAATCAACCAGTTAGAAATTATGACCCTTCCCTGCTCCGACTCACTGTTCTGGAGAGATCATCTGCAGGGTCAGAATTTTCCTGAACTAGACAAGGGAACCGTCCACCTTCCACCCTGGGAAAAACTCATTGGAAGAGCAGATGCTTGTTGTGTCCTGGAAATGGACTATGCAGGGACAGGTTTTGAGGCTCTACTAAATAAATTCTTTGGGTACTTGGCCTTCTGAAGAGATTTGAACAACTCTGTTTCAATTTAGGGGTGGGGATCAGAGGTAAGTAAGATCAACATGGGGTTACAACTAATTAAACAAGCAGCAAACACAAAGTGTGACAATGACAGGTCGATTGGTGAGGTTCTGCCATGGTATGTTCAAAGCATACCTCTTCCCCTTGGGATGTGTATCCGTATCGAATCCCTGGGAATGCTATCCTATTTAGGAAAAATTATCTTTGCAGATGCTATTAAGTTAAGGATCTTGAGATAAGAAGATAATCCAAGATTATCTGGGTGGGCCCTAAATGCTAAACAAGGCTCCTTAAGCAAAGAGAAGACAGAGCAGAGAGGTGAAGACAGAGCAGAGAGATGCAGCCACAAGCCAAGGACTGCTGGCAGACACTATGAGCTGGAAAGGAAAGGACTGGATTCTTACCTTGGGCCTCAGGAGGGAGTGCCACCCTGCCAACACCTTGATTTTGCACATCAGCCTTCCAAATCTGTGAGATGATGAGTTTCTCTTGTTTTAAGCTTCCCTAACTTAAGTGATTTATTTTGGCAACCACAGAAGACTAGTACAACTAGGCAAAGCAAACATGCAGTGGTGACCAGGTCTGGGTGGGCAAGGGTCAGGGAAAACCATATATTAAATATATTTCCTAAATTCATTATTTTGCCATTAATTTTAAGACAGTCACTCATTCTTTTATTTTGACCTATTCATTTTTCAGCCATCCATTCATATTTTCTCAATTCATTTTCTTTCATTCTTTTGGTGTTTCACTCATTTATTCTTTATGCTTTATTCATTTTTTTCTTTTTCTGAGACAGTGTGTCAAGTTGTTGCCCTGGGCAGAGTGTCATGGTGTCGTAGCTCACAGCAACCTCCAACTTTTGTGCTCAAGTGAGCCTTTTGCCTCAGTTTTTCTATTTTTTTTTTTTTTTTTTTTTTGTAGACACAGGGTCTTTCTTTTGCTCAGGCTGGGCTCAAACTCGTGAACTCAAGCAATCCACCCACCTCGGCCTCCCAGAGTACTAGGATTACAGGTGTGAACCACTGCACCTGGCTTATTCTTTATGCTTTTAATTGTGGCTCTCTCTCTCTTTTTTATTTTTTTTTTAGCTTTTCTTACCCTTTTTTGTTTCTTCCTTCTTTACCCGTTTTATTTTTTTCCTGTCTCTCTTTCTTCAATAACTGATTACTGAGAATCTATTAAAATATCAGTTAGCAATATATCATTATTTGTAAAATAGTATGTAGGGAGTCATCTCTTTGGGGAATCAGAGATATTACAAGAGGTGTGTGAGAGTGAAAAATGGGTCCTATAAAAGGGAAAAATATATATTGCCAATTCAGGCTACATCATGTATTTCTAATAGAGACCCACTCTACTTAATCATTTTTTTTTTGTTATTTATGAAGGCCATTACAAAGTCTTATTTTAGCCACTGAAGAAATAAAATAATTTCAGGTGATTTCTAGCCATATAAAAGATATGCAACCACTTTATGGGAGAGTGTACTCATATCCTTTAAATGTTTATATATAAAAAAAAAAAAATGAGTACCCGACTAAAAATGCAAAACCGAATGTAATTGAAACATACCATCTCCTAGGAGAAAATCTCATTATCAAAAGTATCTATTAAATAGCCTTCCTGCAAAAAGTTTGACTCCATATATATCTATTTTTATGGGCATATATTTATAATTAAATGTATGTTGATATATATATAGTAGGTGATAAAAATAAATTTTTTCAAAGCTGAGCATTCAGATTTGAGGTTCAGAGCATTAAGGTTGTTCTTTATTCAAGTTAGTGAATTAGTAAATTAGCAATTGAAGGTTGGAAATATTTTGCTGGCATATGACCCCTACATTGTATTTACATTTACATGGACACAGTCCACAAACTTGATGGAATAAGGCATGATGTGTATGCATGATTTTCTAAATTTTTAAAATTGAGCCTGTAAACATATGATTTATTGCCAATATTTATAATATGCATACTGAGAATTATCCAAAACACAAATATGCAGCTTAATAAATTATTTACCAAATAAATATTCTCCTGATCCTAATTCAAAAGAGAAAACATTGCCCAGATCCCTGGAAGCTGCCCATTCTCCTTCCTGGGTACAGGTCTCTCTTGCTTCTAAACTAACTCTTCTATTATAAAGAGCTTTTACGTATGTATGTACTTTAATCAATGCATAATAGTTTTGAGGCCTATGTGATAAGTTAATACATTCACATAATTTATAAAGATCAAATCATGTATTTTTGATATCCATCACCTTAAGTATTTGTCTTTTGTTTATGCTAGAACCATTCCAATTCTTCTCTTCTGGCTATCTTGAAATATACTGTAGATTATCATGCACGGTAGTCGCCCTGCTGATCTCCCTAAATGGTACATCTTATTTCTTCTACCAAGTCACACATTTTGCAGTAATTACCTCCTGATCTTTCTTTATGCCTTAGCAACAGAGTATGCACCACTACGCATCCTGGTTTAGTTCTCTCTCTTTTAAAATTTGATATAAATGGAATCATACAATATTTATTCCTTTCTGTCTAGCTCTTGAACTCAAATTTATGTTTGTAAAGTTTATCTGTCATCTTTTATGGATACTTGCACATTGTTAATTTCAATTCTTGTGCAACGTATGCTACTCTGTTATATGAATCTATTGCAATTTATTTATCCATTTTCCTTTCCATGAGCTTTAAGCATTTTGCCAGTATTTGGTTATTGTAAAAAATGTCCCTGTGAACATTCCTGTAGATGTAGTCTAGGGAAGAAATATACACAGTTCTCTAGGATATTTCTAGGCTGGAACTGTTTGATCACAGGAGGTAAATATCATCAGCTTTAGTAAACAATACCATACTGTTTTCCAACCATGCTGTTTTACCCATCTATCAGTAGAGTTAGAAGAGTTCTCCACGGCTTCACTTTCTTGTCAACATTTGCTACTGTCATTCTTTTTAATTTTAAAATTTGAGGGCTGGGGGTGGTATTCCAGCATATAATAAGCCCTCCCTATCTGTAGATTTTGAACCCTTGGATTTGACCAAACAAAGATTGAAAAATAATTTTTTAAAAAGTTGCATCTGTGCCAAATATTTCCTTGTCACTATTCTCTACTTAATATGGTATAACAACTATTTATGTAGCAATTTATTCTGTATTAAGTATTATGAATAATCTAGAGATGATGTACAGTATACGGGAAGATATGTGTGTTATATGCAAATACCGTGCTATTTTATATCAGGGACTTGAGCATCTGTGAATTTTGCTATTTGAGAAGGTCCTGGAAACAATTTCTGTGGATACCAAAGGACAACTGTAGTTTTTTTTTTTTTTTTTTTTTTGAGACAGAGCCTCAAGCTGTCCCCCTGGGTAGAGCACTGTGGCATCACAGCTCACAGCAACCTGCAACTCCTGCACTCAAGCGATTCTCCTGCCTCTGTCTCCCAAGTAGCTGGGACTATAGGCACCTGCCAGAGCACTGGGCTATTTTCTGGTTGCAGCTGTCATTGTTGTTTGGAGGGCCTGGGCTGGATTCGAACCCACCAGCTCAGGTGTATGTGGCTGGTGCTTTAGCCTCCTGAGCCATAGGCGCCGAGCCAGGACAACTGTAGTTTTAATTTGTATTTCTCTGGTGGTTAATGAGACCAGAGGACCTACTATAATTTTATTCATGATTTGGGTTTCCTCTCTAAAGAAGTATTCTTCGAGTAGCCTTGCCTGCTTTTTTACTGGACCTTTGTCTCTTTGATTTTGATTTGAGGTGTTTCAAAAAACATATTCTAAATATATAACGTATTTTGTTACATGTAGGTGTTTCTTTCAGAAGAGTATCAAAAATTCTCCAAACACCAGGAAGATATCTAACAAAAAAAGTGCAGTACTTCTGTGTAGAAAACCGTGAACACACAACTGAGAAGAATTACAGAAAGCCTAAAAGGATGCAGAGTATTCACATGTTGGAAGAATAAGATTGCAAAACTGTTCTTTTTCAAACAGTTTTATAGATGTGACATAATCCCAGTTTAAAATGCCAATAGCTTTTCCTTTTTCATTTTTTGGTATGGAATTTGGTGAACTGATTATGAAAATAATGTGAAAAAGCAGAGGGCAAACCATAGATAGCTAAGACCATATTGAAGAGGAAGGAAGGAAAGGAGGAAGAAGGAGATGACGGAAGAGGAGAAACAGGAAGGGGAGCTGGGGAATGGAGGATTGGTTGCAGCAGGTGTCAGGGTTTAATGGAAACCACAGCTGTAAGGCAATGTGGTTCCTGTGCAAGGATAAACAAAACAGTGGAACACAACAGCAAACCCAGACCCCACACAGAGACTGGCTGTGCAGCAAAAGGAATATCTTCTCAACAAACTGTATTGCGACAAGTGCATAGCCATATTGCAAAAATACTCAGTTCCAAGCAGATTCTTGACCTAAGCATAAAAGCCAGAACAGGAGCGCTTTAGGAAGAAAAGATAGGAGGGTATTTTCATGATCTGAAGGCCTGGGAATATTTCTAAAACAGGACAGAAAATTAACCACAAAGGAAAAGATGAACAAATTGGACTACATTAAAATTAATACCTTCTGCTCATCAAAGGACACTTTTAGGAGTGCGAAAAGGAAGCCACAAAATGGCGGAAAAAATGTAACTGTTTTAATTGTAAATCTTTCTAAAGCTCATGACACATTTTCCTCTCTTTTTAAATGGCCTTGAATAAAATATTTTAGCCCTCTATGAAAGTGACGCTTTGTGGGGGGGGCAATTCATTCATTTGGACACAGAAAAGCACCTCTGAATGTTTTTTGGAAGGGCTTTTCCTTCTTGGAAGATTCTAGAAGTTCCAAGTCATAGTTTAATTTATATTTCCTTCCTTTCTTAGGTTTATCTTTTTCATCTTTTCCTACAGAGTGGAACTTGCAGAAGACTTTTAAGTCATCTGGCAGCCTTGAACCTCCTCAGAGAGCCGCTGACATACACACAGCCTTTAGATTTCGACAAAGAACCTGCCAGATTTTTCTGGCCTTTTCCTTTCATCAAGGTTGCAAGACCTGGGCTTGGTTAGGCAGAAGAGGGGGGATTTCCTGATTATTGCTTTGATCAGGTGATTTTTATGAGAGCTAGCACACTTGATAGCTCATCAGACATCTACGTCCCTGCTTCCACAAATTGGTGAGTGGGCAGAACGCCTTTGTTGCTGTAATTCTGTTTTTATAAAACCAGGCTGAAAAGCCACCATCTCTTCTTTCCACACATCTGCACGTGATAAATTATTTCTATTCCCTTTAATCCATTTTTTATTATTCTTCAAAAATACCTCATGCTTTTTGTCCCTGGCGTGGTTGAAAATAAATCCCTGCCAAAAGTGAGCTGGGTTGTCAAGAGGCCAGGCTCACACTGTTGCTTCAAGTTAATAAATGAGTAAATTAGCAAGTGGTGATTTGAAATTAGATATTAGCCTTAACTTCAATGAAGCCCATTGACTAAATAAAAAAAATATTTACTGTCACTGACATCTTCATGCATTTGGGATTTCTAATTTCCAGTGCTGACTGTGTGAGAGGGCCAGGGGAGGGGTTTGAGGATCTGGTTTTCAGCTTGTGCCAATCACGAGAGTATCAGCGACAGGACCATTCAGGTTCCTCAGATAACCTTCCACCTGGAGCTAATAGATTCTTATTTCATTTCCATGTTGGTGGTTATTATAGTAAAGGCTGCGGTAATTCTCTGCTCTCCTGTAGCTGGCTTTTTACTCTCAAGTACCCTGAGGAATTAAATGGCTGTTTGTAATTTTTCCCCATTATGGAGAAAGTTCTCAAATTGCATGACAAATAAATAACAATATTGAACGCTGATAGAGAAACCTTCTTCAGCCGCTCTTCAAGCCTTAATTAATTAGATCTCAACACAACTGCCACGTCACCTTGTATCTTAGCCCATTTGGGCGGCTATAACTAAATGCCAGCAACTGGGTGGCTTATAAACAGCAAAAATGTATTTCTTACAGTTCTGTAGGAGGCTGAGAAGCCCAAGATCAAGGCACAGGCAAATTCAGTGTCTGGTAAGGGTCTGTCCTCACAGATGCATAGATGTCTTCTAGCTATGTCCTCAATGGTGAAGGTGACCAAGCTCTCGGGTGGAGCTCTCGGCTCCACCCTCATGGCTCAACCACTTCCCCTAATACCCCACCTTTTAATACTATCACGTGGGGGATTAGGTTTCAACATGAGAGTAGGAGAACACAAACATTCACCTCACAGCATCTTGTTCAATGCACCATCCCCAGTCCCAGGAACTGCTCATTATTGAAAAGTTGAGGATGGCTCATTGGAGGGGTGGGATTAAATAAGGCAGTATTTTTTCAAAATGGTCAGAGGAGTGAAATGTTCACGTTTTCAATAGATTATAAAATACTCAGAACTGAACTCTTAGGACCACTGCTGAGGCAACACACGACATCTAATCAGCCAGTGAGATTGAGGAGTCTGGGCCAGCTCCTGATGAAGTGAACATTGGTTTCTATAGGCAGAGACACCATTTTTCCCCCCATAAAACTGATTCATCCTTATGTCTAGAACCACACCTCCAGAGGCCATACGACAGTCATCCTCAAACTTCACTGTGTGAATAAACCTCCTAGGAAACTTTCTATAAATCTAGGTTCTAGGGCCTTACCTGCAGAGATTTTGTTTGAGCCTGTCTAGGTTTGAGCTTGGGAATTTGCCTTTTTTTTTTTTTTTTAACCAATATCCAAGTAAACCTCATATACGTGACCCCCAGAGATACTGCTGAAACTACACAAAAGTGATTTTAACTCAGGAAGTTTTGAGACAGTCTTCTACCCTTCTGATCAAGAACTAGAGCATTTATTCCATGGTGCATCTAATTTTGATGAGCACTGCCTACCAACAGGTCAGTTTCAACGAATTCAGTACAAAATGTTGCCTCAGGTCACCTAAGCAAATTAATCTGCGAGATGAAGTTGTTTAGCACTTTGGAGGAAGTCTGCTACATACAGCAATCTGAGTTTAGCAGAAAAGGTATTAGGTCGTCCTTTGTCCTCAATTCACCAAGCATAAAGTTTTAGGCTTTGGATCTGACAAAATAGATTTTTGTCTGAAACACCCTTTCTGAGTTTTCCTCAGCAGACACTCATGGAGGAAGCCATAATGAAACAAAAATGACAGGTCAAATCTGAGTTGCTGCCTGACACTACTGAGAAATGCATACAGTTGTCCCCCCTTACCCACAGGGGACATGATCTAAGACCCCCCCCATGGATATTTAAAACTTTAGTGCCAATGCCAATATGTACTATGTTTTTTCCCTATACATGAAAACCTATAATAAAGTTTAATTTATTAATTAAGCAAAAAAGAAATTAAGAATAAGAACTAATAATAAAATGACCATATGCTGTAATAAAAGCTAACAAATGTGGTGGTCTCTTTCCTTCAAAATATCGTATTGTACTGCATTCACCTGTTATTTGGACTGTGGTAGACCTGCTGTGATTTCAGGCAACTGAAACCACGGAAAGCAAAAGCCTCCGATAAGGGAAGACTGCTGTACTTACCATATAGACCCAGACGGAAAGTTTCTAGTAGATTTGTTTTATTTATTTATTTGGAGACAGTGTCATTCACTAGAATGCCATGGTGTCAGCCTAGCTCACAGCAATCTCAAACTCCTGGGCTCAAGTGATCCTCCTACCTCAGCTTCTTGAGTGCTTGGGGCTACAGGATTGCACCACGGTGTCTCACTAGTTTTTCTATTTTTAGTAGAGATGGAGGGGTGGGGGGTTTTGCTTTTGCTCAGGCTGGTCTCAAACTCTTGAACTCCAAGGATCCACTTGTCTCAGCCTCCAGAGTGCTAGGATGACAGGCATGAGCCACCATACCTGGCCTCTGGTAAATTTGGATATTGACATATCTAAAGCGATGCTAATGTATAGTGGTATTATTAAATGTGTTTGTGTGTTGGGACGGGGCCTTCAACTATTCTTTCTGTGTGCCATAAACTACCTTTGTTTATTTCATGTTCGATCCAAATGTTTTCCTATAAACAAAGGTTAGATTATAGAGCTTGTTTGTTTTGTTGACTTCAGTGGAATTATTGGTTTAAAAGGCAACCAGTAAATATATATATATATATATATATATGCAAAGCAGTTCACAGATAGTGTATAAGTCTATCCAACAGAAATATATGGGATTTATATTATTTTGTTTATTCTTTGGTATACATTTATTGGCATCCTTTATGGCAGCATTGAAAAAAATATTCTCTATATGATTTGGTATAGGACAATCAGCTCTTAATTTAAAAAAAAAATCCACACGGACTTGGTAGATTTCAATAAATTCTATTTTGCAGAATAAAATGGTTAGGTCAATTAGTTTGAAATTGAAGGGCCCGTTGTTTTCACAGTTTCCTGGAGTGCCCCAATGCATTCCGTCAATAAACTGTAGAATCATTTTAACTTTAATAGTCTCAGAATTATCTCTCGGGGCTTCTTTATTTCTATAAATCTGCATTATTTTTAAAAAATACCCAAGAAAGGTAAGTTTAAATTATGTCCTAAGTTCTAGGAATTACAGCAGGGAGAGACTTTCATGGGCTGAGGATGAGCTTCTTTTAAAACACCCACCTCCCACCACCCCCATTCCCTGTGATGCATCAGATATTGACACTGCGGGGAAAGGACATATCTATTCTCTCTCTCCCCCCTCACCCCCAAGCACCCTCCAGGCCTTCACCATGTACTTGGCTGAATAGACACTCACCATTGCCCAAACATGCCAGGCTACTTCTTCATGCTTCTATGCCGGAGGTCCTATATCTCCTTCACCTAAAATCTCTTTCTCCTTCCTCCCTCCACGTGCCTGCTTGTGTAGGCACAAATGCAATGTGGCAGTCATGAACTTGATGAAGCATTTTCTGAAACTGTCCTGGTCTTCCCAAGCTCTTTTCTTCTTGGGTGCCCCTCTGCCCATCCCATCTCAGCACCTTGAACAGTTTCTGCATGGATGTGTTTTTTTCTATGGCACCCCATTGGAGCAGCACTTCTCAACCTGTGGGTCACGACCCCTCTGTAACAATGAAAATACATCCTGCATATCAGATATTTACATTACGATTCATAACAGTACCAAAATTACAGTGATGAAGCAGCAATGAAAATAATTTTATGATTGGGGGTCACCACAACATGAGGAACAGGGTCGCAGCATTAGGAGGCATTAGGAAGGTTGAGAACCACTGCACTAGATAATAAAGCCTTTTAAAGAAAAGATTCTGTCTCATGCATCTTTTGTCATGAGTACAGAGCATTTTCTGGTGCTCAGTAGAGGAGGGATATATATTTGCTGAATACGGCAATGACCAAATCCAAGGTGAGGGATACGGAAGGATGGCAAGGCTATGCATATCTTCTGCAGGTCAGAAAGAACAGCATCGCAAAATTCAATACTCTGGTGTTATTTTCACAAAGATCAGTTGTGTGTGCCAGAAAGTAATGGTCTACCTTCGGCCCATTGCAAACTGCGCTGGATGGATTTTACAGTAGGCTTCTATCAAAGGCAGGAAAATTAAGGTGGAAAGACAGGAGCATGTCCAATTACTAGCTACGTTTGCCACAGACCATAAAACATAAGGGACGTGGTCCTTCCTAGAGATTTTCCTTGATTTTGACTTTCTGCAATGTTGTGCTTTGCATAGAGTAAATGGTTAGTACATATTTATTGTAGGGAAAATGAATAAAAGAAGGAATGAATGAATGAACTGCTTTCCATGTCCCAAATTTGGCCACTTGTAGTACATTGCTAACATTTTAATTAAATTAGGATTCCTCATTTATCTGTATCTTCCACGGGACCCACTCACAATGGGTAATCTTTCGCTGTCTTAAGAGATTGGGGTGAATTAATTACATGAGGGCTCTCTCTATCCTATCACCCCAAGTATGTCTCTATATTCCCCATTCTCATTCTCCTGGGAATAATGTAATGGTGAAGGCTAATTTTTTTTTTCCTTTTCCTTTTTAATGTGCTTAGGCAGAAAGCAGAGATGTGCGTTTAATAGCACATTATTTATTCCTGCATCTCATAAAGAGGAGGATAGGAAAGGATGTGTTTATGAATGTAATATAGTGTGGATTAAAGTATGAGAAGCTTTTTATCATGGATCGTCTCATTACAGATGTTGCCAACACCTGTTGAGGATGAACCGCATTAGAAAAATGTCTCCTCAGCCCCCCACATGTGGGGCCCCTCTTTGCATAACTATTCTAAACCTTGTCTCTCAAGGGCTTCTCTTTTGGAGCTAAGCTTTGCTCTTTGTTGAAACTTGGCAAACAAAATCTCAGCTTGGGAACAATCTCTTCCCTCTGCCTCCCTATCTCTCCCACCCTCTGTTTATTAATTTCTTCCCAGAATTGCCCAACTGCATTTAATTGAGTACACATTTTGCAAAACCAAAAAAAAAAAAAATAGCAATTAAATCTTGATCCACTCTCTCCTTCATTTTAGGCTTCTTCTAATTAAAAAATGTTTTGATTGTTTTTCCCCCCACTAACCCCTCAAAAAAAAAAAAAGAAACTTTAAAATAAGTGGTGACATCTTGAACATTCTGGAATAAATTCTTCTCTGCATGTTCAGAGTGGAGAGATGGTCAAATTGTATCCTTGATGTCATGCAAAGTTGTATTTTTTTTTTTTTGAGGTTAAAATCCAGATTGAAGTTGTTAAGCAGCTTCCAAGAATGTTCAGGCCCTGCTTCCAAGCATGGTTCTACCGCCCAGAGTCAGAGCACCAGGCATGCACACCCAGGCAGTGGGCCAGAAGTCCTTGCCTTGCCTGGGTGTCTGCACCATCCGCTCTTGGGAGCCCATGGCATAGCCCTGCTTTCTGTAAAGCAGCGGTTCTCAGCCTGTGGGTTGTGACCCACAGGAACTGTATTAAAGGGCCGCAGCATCAGGAAGGTTGAGAACCACTGCCTAAAGGCATGTTATCTGGGGGCTGCCGGAAGGGCACAGCCTCTGGCTGAAACTCCTTCATCTTGAAGCTGTCACAGCAGAATTAGTGTCTCCCCGGCGTATTGCAGTGAATCAAGGCCCCCCCCAAGTATAAGCCTCCCCCTTATCTGACTCCTGTCCTGGGCTTTTGACTGCCTCACTTTCAGCTGGGACCACCACTCCCACCCACTGTGAAATTCTCTGTGCCCTCAGGGGAGCATCTGTAAGTGTGGTGGGGCCAGAACCTTCTCCAGACCGTGGTGGCCTGGGAGGATCGGGCTCTGCCCTCCCCCTGCTCACTCGCTCTTCATTCAGTGCATGGAGTTATTGTCAGTTCCAATCCCAGATTCTAACATCCACTTTCCAATCATGCGTTCTTCTAGGCTTTCTGTTTACTATTTTTCAAGTGTCACTGGGATGATCTGAAACCATTATGTTCATGGTTGCCAGGCTTTACACCCTTGCTGTGTAACAAGTACTACACCAGGTGCCAAGTTCCTTTATAACTCTCATGGAAGTTCCGTGTTGGGCCCTTACCTCCCTGACCCCCAATTTCCTCCTCTATAACATGAGATAATACTGTCGACCTGTATGATAACGGTCTTTTTGTATGCATTTGATGACTTAATATAAAGAAGCCCTTTTCACATATAGGTATTAGTATTTTCCCCACATTATAAAAGAAGCACAGGGAGATAAATCCCTTCCCAAGGTCATAGAATAGGATGAAGCCAGCATTCAAGTCTTCCCAGGCTGGCTCCAGATTCCTACTGTCTGAAACCTTGATGGACTCTGATTCCCATAGAAAGAGAAAACATCAACAAGGGGTAACTAAGGCTAATAGTAATGGCTCACACCTGTAATCCTAGCACTCTGGAAGGCCGAAGCAGGGGGATCCCTTAAGCTTAGGTGTTTGAGACTACCCTGAGCAAGAGGAAGACCCCCCCCTTCCGTCTGTACTCAAAATTAGAACAACTACTGAGGGTTGTGGTGGGTGCCTGTAACCTCAGCTACCTGGGAGGCTGAGGCAAGAGGATCTCTCTCTCTGTCTTTTTTTTTTTTTTTTGAGACAGAGTCTTACTATGTCATCTTCAGTAGAGTGCCCTGGCATCACAGCTCACAGCAACCTCAAACTCTTGGGCTTAAGCGATTCTTTTGCCTCAGCCTCCCAAGTAGCTGGGACTACAGGCACCTGACACAACGCCTGGCTACTTTTTTTTGTTTTGTTATGGTAGATGTCATTGTTGTTTGGCAGGCCAGGGCCGGGTTCGAACCTGCCAGCTCTGGTGTGTGTGGCCAGCACCCTAGCTGCTAAGCTACAGGTGCCAAACCCAGGAGGATCTCTTGACCCCAAGAGGTTGAGGTTGCTGTGAGCTATGATGATGCCACAGTACTCAACCCCAGGGCAATGGAGTGACACTCTGTCTCAAAAAAACAAACAAAAAAAACAAGTGGCAACTAGGTGAACCTATCAAGCCAACCCACCATTTCTTACAAATGCTCATGAAAACGTTTCCCTTGTCCTAATTGTCGAGTACCCTAAGCAGCATCCAGATGTATCTGCTGTGTTCACACAGGCAGGAAATCAAATTGGGCAGCGCTTGACAGACAGGTAGATTGGTCCACATCTTTCCAAACCCATGGAAATGAGCAGAAGAAGCAAAGGGGATGATATTCCTCCAGCATCTCGCTCGCTCGCTCTCTTCCTCGCTCTCCCCTCTGGGCTCCAAGTTCACAGTGACTTCAAAGAGAGTATCTGCTGAACCGGAGTTAAAGGAAACCGTACCCGGAAGAATTGGGCTAGAAGAGCATAAATAATGACAGGGGAAGGAGTCTGGGAAATAGGCTTGAATAATCTGCCGTGCTTTCCCACAATATACATGATTAAATTTTCCACACAGAGCATGATTTTCTTTTATCTCCGAAGTGTCTCCTTAAACAATGTTTTTAATTAGGACCCTTGTTTTCTCTTACTTCTTTATTAGGGAAACCTCGCACTGAGCCTGACATTAGAATGTTCTTCGAAATAAACTGCTTCCATAAAAGCAAAATTTCTTCCTATGATCATTCCTATTATGCTGTGGGGGAAATGGAATAGCACCTCTGGGAATCTACTGCTGTCAAGAGTCTGTTTCAGTAACCTGTGACGCTCTCCAGCGGGGTCCCCACTGTGTCCATTCCCTGCTACCTCTCAGGCCACAAGAACAGGGAATCAAACCCTTGCCCCTGATTAAAATCAAAGGCATTTTCTCATCTATATAAATAAATCATCTCTTAAAAATGGAGCCCCCCTCCTTTTCTTTTTCTTCCCATCGGGATTCCCCGGGTGCTTGTTGGTTGAGCCTCGTGGAAAAAAATAAAAATAAAATTTGCCTTCACAGCAGAGCGAGGGCAAAACAAAAACCACTCCCACTCTTTGAAATGCAATTTCAGCTTTTCTTTTTCTTTTTTGCTTTCGTTGGAGGATTGGGAAGAATGAGGAGAGAATCTGTCAAGACGAGACTCTATTTCTAGCGCCTAGAATTTCAAATCTCTCTGGTGTGTGTAGAATTTCTGAGTTCAGACTTTTTCAGGAGACTGGCCCTTAAAAAAGAAAAAAAGCCCGTGACGCTGACTATGACACAGAGCTGGGTCCCTCAGGCCCCCACGTCCCCACCTTCCTCAATGCCTTATGTGTAATATAACATCTTAGTGTGAGTGTAAGCATTTTAATATGAAAAGGATTGATTTTTGCCACTGACATGGGATTCTAATGATTAGAAACAATATATTGATTTTTTTTTTTAATTAAAGCCATCTTCCCACTCATAATGGAAGGTCTTGCCCTTTGTGAAATTTATATCCTTAGTGCTTGGGTGATGTCTGCAATTACAGCTCCCTGTGGCTAACATCACATTTGGGAAGGAGAAAGGGCTAATAGGAGAGAAATTATTCTCCCTCTCTCTTCTGGGTAACGGGCTTTTAGTGTTGGTCAAAGGTGGCCGATGGAAGACTGGATGAATGTGCCTGTGTGCCCCACAGCACAGCCCGAGAAGGACAGATTCCCCAGGGCTTCAAGGATACCCCTAATTCATGTTCTCAGAATCCCCTTTATCTTTGTTCTGCTCCTTGGAGCATCTGAAAGAGGCCAATAAAGACATGACACTTTGAAAGAAATGGTTTAAATTTAATCTCTTTTGGTCAAAATGTTTCTTCCCATCCCTGATGTCATTCAAATGATATCACTAAGACCTCATCTCCAGGTCCTGCCGGTCAGAGATAGGTTCCACCAAGGCTGGCTTAAAATCATGAAACAGGCCACTGGGCTGGACACAGTGCTCACGCCTGTAATCTTAGCGCTCTGGGAGGCCCAGGCAGGTGGATTGCTTGAGCTCAGGAGTTTGAGACCAGCCTGAGTAAGAGTGAGGCTGAGTGTCTACTAAAATTAGAAAAAGCAGTCAGATGTGGTGGCAGCCACCAGTAGTCCCAGCTACTCGGGAGGCTGAGGCAGGAGGATCACTTGAGCCCAGGAGTTTGAGGTTGTAGTGAGCTATGATGATGCCATTGCCTGACAGCCCAGGCAACAGAAGGAAACCCTGTCCTAAAATTAATAACAATAATAATAATAAAAGCCAGGTGTGGTGGCTCCCACCTATAATCTTAGCACTTTGGGAGACTGAGGCAGGTGGATTGCTTAAGCTCATGAGTTCAAGACAGCCTGAGCAAGAGTGAGATCCCATCTCTATCTAAAAATAGAAAAGTTAGCCAGTGCTGTGGTAGGTACCTGTTGTCACAGCTATTTGGGAAGCTGAGGCAAGAGAACCTCTTGAGCCCAAGAGTTTGAGGTTGCTGTGAGCTATGATACCACAGTAGTCTACCAGGGTGACAGAGTGAGGCCCTGTCTCAAAAGAAAATTGAAAAGGGCCGGGTGTGTTGGCTCATGCCTGTAATCCTAGTACTCTGGGAGGCCAAGGCAGGTGGATTGCTTGAGTTTGGGTATTTGAGACCACCCTGAGCAAGAGCAAGACTCTGTCTCTACTAAAAATAGAAAAAAACTAGCTGTGTATAGTCCCAGCTATTCAGGAGGCTAAGGCAAGAGTTCACTTAAGCCCAAAAGTTTAAAGTTGCTGTGAGCTATAATGGCACCTCACACTCTACCCAAGGTGACAGAGTGAGACTCTGATCAAAAACAAAAATGAATAATAACAATCAAAGAAATAGGCAACTGGTCTCACCACTGACTCATACATGCATGTGATTTGATATCACAGCTGGCTGCAATGCTCCCAGGACATTGGAGATTATCTGAGCCCAGGCCTTTGTCTTACATTGGAAAGCACTGAGGCCAGGGATGCTAAGTCACACACACAGGCTTGCTCAAGGCACAGCCAGGCCAGGCCCATGTTCATTCTCTTATTCATAGTGCAAGCCATCCTCAAGCCATCTTCTTTCAAGCCCCAAATACAACAGAAGGTTTTTCTAAATTCTCTTGATGGTTTTCATATTAGTCTATGGGAGTCTTTCAGAAGCCAAACACAGGCCCCTACTCTCCCCTTTCTGTGTTTGATACCTTTCATCTTCTGGTCTACCTCCTTTTCTCCCTCCCACCACCTGCAGAGTCTGCACCTGAGATTCCTCCTCCCTACCCCACCACTCCCTCTGTGCCCCACCTAGGCTTCCTTTCCCCACCACAGCACCTTGCTCTTCTGTTTTCTTATACCTCTGTCCATACTTACGTAGGGGTGGGGGAAAACTTGCCCTTTCCCCCCCAAAAAAAATTCTCTGAAAGATCAACTCACAATTAAATCAGATTAATAAGATAAATGTTTATTTCCGGATACCATGTGCATGGGGAGAATCATAAGACTGATTGTCTAACTACCCAATGCAGTTCAGGTATTTTTATATACACCTTTCATTTTATACGGGAGGGAGGAAAATGTGAAGTCCAGGTAGGACCAGTGCTTGCCAGCATACCTATTTGAGTTGTAAATTAACCTGAGAGACAGGTATTCAGGCCAAGGTTGCTTACATTCCTGATATTTTTTCCTGCAACATATTCGGATAACAGAGAGAGGGAAAGAAGCCAGTTTCCCCTTTGATCTTTTGGTTGGTTCAGACCAGGTTATACAGATAGAGGAAAAGCCACGTCCAAGGCTTACTGATCTCCAATGGCCTTTAATTCACAGTGTTCTTTATACCAAGGAGTTATATATTGGGATGAAATTTCCTTAGCTCCTTCACTGAGCTATAAGCGACAGCACACTTAGAGGCAGGGGACTGGGTTCTGATTCTGATTCAGATGCAAATTAGCTATTGAGTACTAAATTTTGTCCCTCCAAATTAGTCTGTGGGGGCCCTAATCCCCAATGTGACTTTACTTGGATATGGAGCCTTTATCTAGTTAATTAAGGTTAAATGAGGCCATAGGGGTTGGGGGCTCTCATCTGATAGAACTGATGAAGTTGGGCTGGGCATGGTGGCTCATGCCTGTAATCCTAGTACTCTGGGAGGATCACTTGAGCTTAGGAGTTGGAAACCAGCCTGAGCAAAAGCAAGACCCCATCTCTAAAAAATAGCTGGTCATTGTGGCAGGTGTCTATATAGTCCTAGCTACTTGGAGACTGAGGCAAGAGGACCTCTTGAGCCCAAGAGATTAAGGTTGCTGTGAGCAATGATGCCATGGCTCTCTACCAGGGGCAAGAAAGTGAGATTCTGTCTCAAACAAACAAACAAACAAAAAGAAAATAAGAAAAAGAACTAGTGAAGTTATAAAAAGAAGAAGAAACACCAGAAGATCTCTCTCTCTCTCTCAATGTGCTCACACAGAAGAAAGACTATAGCAAGAAGGTGGCTGTCTACAACTCAAGGAGAAAGCCCTCACCAAACTTTGCTGGCACCTTGATCTTGGACTTCATTTTTCAGAATGATGAGAAAATGAGTTTCTTTTATTTAATCAGCCCAGGCTGTGGTTTTCTGCTGTGGCAACTAGAACTGACTTATATTACCTTTTTGAGTATTAGACTTCTTGTCATTGAGGAGACACCATATATATACACTTATCTCTTGAGTTGTTATGAAGAGCAGGTAAAATAATGTTTTTCCTTATTATAATGTATAAAAACTTGGATGGGCATGCTGACTCATTCCTGTTAACTTGGCACTTTGAGAGGCTGAGACAGGAGGATTGTTTGAGGCCAGGAGTGTAAAACCTGCCTGAGGAACATAAGGAGACCCTGTCTGTACAGGAAAAAAAAAAAAGAAAGAAAGAAAGAAAAGAAAAGAAAAAGAAAAATTAACTGACCATGGTGCTGGTGTGCACTTATAGTTCTAGCTACTTAGAAGGCTGAGGCAAGTGGATCGCTTGAGTCTGGAAGTTTGAGGTTGCTGTGGGGTTATGACACCACTGCATGCTAGCCTGGCAAGAGAAAGAGACCCTGTCTCCAAAGAGAGAGAGAGAGGCAGGCAGGAAGGAAGGAAGTCTCCCGAACATTAGGAATTATCATGAATATCCATCCTCAATCTTGCCATGTAATTTGAGAACGTGAGGCAACACAAATAGGAAATACTTGTGAGTGGTGGAAATTTATCCCTGTTAGTGATATTTTTGCCCCTGACAGTGTCTTCTGAAGGCAAAATAACAGCCGAATGGATGAGTCTAGTTAGACGTATGGCAGGTCAATGTGGGACGTGAGGAGGAGACTATTTCATGTGCTACCTTCCCAACTTTTCTAGAAACCTCTACCTTCGATTGTTCTTTTTTTTTTTTTTATTTAGACAGGGTCTCTTTGTTACCCTTGGTAGTGTACCATGGCATCACAGCTCATAGCAACCTCCAGCTCTTGGGCATAGGTGATTCTCTTGCCTCAGCCTCCCAAGTAGTTAGGACTACACTCCCTATATGCTTAAGGCAGGCATTTGACTTAATAGAAACAAAAAAGAGAAAGGGTACTAACTAGCCTTAAGACTTGCATTCCAGAAGAGAAGGGGTTTGTGTGTGTGTGAAAGTGTGGCCACTGTTAAGAGCAAAGGCACAGGGGCAGTCACTCAGATCCAGGTCTGAGACCAGGTGTTTTCTTTATCTCCAGGCTTAATGATCTCAGGACACTGAAAACAGAGTCGCTCAAATTGGTTTGTTGCCTTAACCATAGACCTTAAGCCAGCCAAGAACATGACTGGGACACCTGAGAATATGAATTACATCTGAGAATTAGTCACTAGTCAGGTATTTCATCACTCAATGTGGCTGGATTTTCTTTCTTTTTTAATTTTTCTCTACGTGTCTTTACTTCGTTTGATATGAGATATGGGTTGAGAAAGTGCTGGCACAACCCAGGAAGAACAGTGTTGCTGATGCCCTCTTGTGTGAGGCAGACTCTAAGCTTCTCTGGATGAAGAGAGGAAAGGAAGGGGCCATGTGTGGCGGCTCACACCTGTAATCCTAGGACTCTAGGAGGCCAAGGTGGGTAGATTGTTGAGCCCACAGATTAGAGACCAGCCTGGGCAAGAACAAGACCCTGTCTCTAAAGCATAGCCAGGTGTTGTGGCCAACACCTACAGTCCCATCTACTCAGGAGGCTGAGACGGGAGGATGGCTTGAGCCAAGAGTTTGAGGTGGCTGTGATCTATGACACCATGACACTCTACCAACAGCAACTGGGTGAGGCTCTATCTCAAAAAAAAAAAAAAAGAAAGAAAAGAAAAGAGAAAACAAAAAGACCATAAAAAGGGAGAAGGAGAAACAGGACTATTAGTAGCAACCTACCTTCCCTGTCTATTCAGCACCTCATGCCCACTCTGGAAGCTTCCTGGAAATAAGCACTCCCAACCCCTCATTCAGGGGCCCATTATGTGGAAAGCTGAGCCAATGAGGGTCTTCAGAGATAGGATTACTTTATGGTGATGCACACGTACCCTCAAGGATCACTAGACAGGTAATAGGCCAAGAAACTTGCTAGGAGGTGGGCTTGGTCTATCTCTGTTGTCTGTTGTTCATTTTCTCTTCCCATAATTTTCTTGTATGTCCAGTGTACAAATTTCCTACCAAACCCCACCCCAGTTCCTCTAATTCTTGTGGCCACAAAACCATCAGAACCCTTGGGTCTCTTCCTCTTTACTATTCCTGTATCTCTGCATGGCTTGCTGACGGAGACTTGTATTTTTTGCTGACAAAAACATGTTTGCCTGATTTTACTTACTTAACTCTATTTCTAATAACAAAGTCTGAGAACCACATACAGAAGCATTAAGGATGCGAGTGGAATCTCCTCCACGGCGCACTTTCTATTCCTCAATCGTCATCTCTCTACTTTTGAACACTTTTCTTCAGATCTTCAGACCAACAATCTCCTGCCCTCTTACCTTACACATGTGCCTCTACGCGTTTCTTCCGTCGTATTAAAAACTCATTTCTGTGTTTTCATCCCATTCTCCCCCCTTCTCGACATCTGCCCCCATCACACCCGTCTGATTCACACTCTGACCCAGAGCTGCAATGTCTCCCGTCGCGTTAATTGAGCTGATTTCCTAAAATGCTAAGAAATATTCTCTGGACTTCCAAAGCTCAGGAGCTCAGGAAATTTCACCTGAAAATATGACTTCTTTATATAAAGAGTATTTTAAAATTAAGGCCCTTAGAAGGCCCTGGTTTATCTGCTAACTCATCAAAAAAACAATTGACTTCTCTTCACCTCCCTGTTACCTTGTCTATTACAGGAACGAAGAGATCAAGAGTGTAACTAGACCTGGCCCAAATCATTTTAAACCCTTCACCTGTCTCTCAGGTTAATTTACAAGTCAATCCCCTCCTCCCCATCTATTCAACCTCCTAGCAACCATTTAATGTCCCTAAACAAAACTGCCTGTATTCCTCTCTCTTCCAACCCTCTAAATGGAGTATATAAAAATATTTAGATCTAATTGGGTTATTGGGTAATCACTCAGTGAACCTCCCCATGTACATGGTAAATAAACTTACTCCTCTTATTAATCTGCCTTAATTGTGAGTTGATCTTTCACTAAACTTTAAGGGGTAAAGGGAAGTTTCCCTTTCCCTCCCCTCCATGGTAGAATTTAAGATTTCTGTTCATAATGGCCAATGATACATTGTACATTGACTGAAATGTGTGTGTCCCCCATGTTACCTACCTAATTATATAGGTGATCTCAGGAAGAGAAGTGGTGGGGAGAAGGAAGACAGCTGCCAAGCTGGCAGGAA
This sequence comes from Galago senegalensis, assembly GCA_963575145.1. NCBI lineage: Eukaryota > Metazoa > Chordata > Mammalia > Primates > Galagidae > Galago > Galago senegalensis. The sequence continues at coordinate 76,275 of CAUYTI010076110.1, read as the reverse complement.
CCTAATGGGGGGGAGAAATTGTCCTTTCCCCTTTATCTTCCCCAGTCGTGCTGAGAACCCACTAAAACCTTTTGTAGGTGAACCACTTGACCAAAGTTATCAGCTACATTGTTTTTTTAAAATGCAATTTTATAGTACAAGTTGTCCTACCTCAGAATGGAGTGAATTTGGATTCATTTTCAAAGGCAGGCAATGTCTTTGGATTGCCCTGGGTTTTAAACTGACAGGCAAATCCCCCATGAGAGTTTGAAGTTCCCTTGAACTATTGCCAGATCTCACACAAGATAGAGAGTGGTAATAGACTCACAGGAAGCAGTGGCTTATGTTTCTTACAAGTGTTAAAAAGACAACTCACATTATCACTCTTCCAAGGCACTGTGATGCCTTGTTTGCATCCCACCAATCCACACATGGTTTCCCACGTACCTACAGTTTAATGTAATAATATTACCAGATGAAGAGGGTCCAGCCACCTGTCACTATCAGCCAATATGCAGAGATGGGAATAGGTCCACCAAACTTTGCCAGAAGGCCAGGATTCTGGAGAACAGTAAGAGTAGCCTCTCCAGGACTGTTTTGGTCTGCCATTTCCCACATCACAGTTTTATACTTTGAAGTTCAAAGTGAAGACCATATTAACCCTTATCTTAAATGATAATCAGCAAACCCCGTGACTCATAAACAATAAACAACATTCTGATTTAAAAGTTAATCTCCTGAATCTATCCACCTAAACTACTGAAGATAGGCATCTTTAGGGTGGGAGTTAAATTTATAAAACAGTAAGAATGGGAGACAGGGGGTAAAGGTCACAGGGGACCTTCACCAGTGGGACCAGCTGAGTCAGGTCTGACCTAGCCTGATAGACTCCATCCATATGTGCTTTCAGTAAAAGCAAATGTGGGAAAACCAGACAATGGTTTCAAAATTAAGAGTATTTTTTTTAACTTGGTTACCATTATGAAAAGTATACATGGTGAGAAATTTGGATTCTGATTTACCGTCATAAAAAAAGGGCTCATCCAAAGTGGGGAATTATGTATAGTTGGCAAAGTGTTAAAAACGGAAATGTGACTTGAGTAACATAGGGGCCCAACAAAGAGGGGGAGGTCTATAATCACACAAGGGGAGGCTGAATTGTACCTCCTGATTATGCTAACTTCTACGGAAAGTTAGACACTTTCTTTTTTAAAAACAGAGTCTCAAGCTGTCGCCCTGGGTGTCACAGCTCACAGCAACCTCGAACTCTTGGGCTTAAGCAATTCTCTTGCCTCAGCCTCCCAAGTAGCTGAGATTACAGGCATCTGCCACAGTGCCCAGCTTTTTTTTGGTTGTAGTTATCATTGTTGTTTGGTGGGCCTGGGCTGGATTTGAACCCACCAGCTCCCGTGTATGTGGCTGGCGCCTTAGCTGCTTGAGCCACAGGCACCAAGCCAGAAGTCAGACACTTCTGAAGGCCATCTTTTTGTGTCTACTCTTACTTTCCTGCCAATGGCAGACAGAGGCTATATGACCTTTTGCTATTTAATTCAAGCCTCGCACAAGGGAGTCTTCTCTGTTTATCTGAAAATACTGTATAGGAGTAGTCTAAATACTGTATAGGAATGGTCTAATAGTGTATGGGAGTGGTCTAAATAGTGTATGGGAGTGGTCTAATAGTTTATGGGAGTAGTCTAAATAGTGTATAGGAGTGGTCTAATAGTGTATGGGAGTGGTCTAAATAGTGTATGGGAGTGGTCTAATAGTGTATGGGAGTGGTCTAATAGTGTATGGGAGTGGTCTAATAGTGTGTGGGAGTGGTCTAATAGTGTGTGGGAGTGGTCTAATAGTGTATGGGAGGGGCCACCTTGGTGACTTTTCCACAGGGGGATTGTTGCCAGAATTTCTCTTTACAATGGTGTCCTTTTGGTGTCAGGTTTTGAAGAATGAAACCAGGGACCACACGGATCAGTGATAGGACAGAGTTTATTGACAGAGAATGATCAATAAGCAAAAGAGGGGAACAAAACATTGGGCAGCAGAGGGGTTGGAAATCCAAGAGGGAGGCCCACGTGTCTTCAGTCTTGGGGGGTTAAATCCTATCCTTCAGGCAGAGGTTTTGAGGAAGCATGCCACAATTGGCCAGAAATCTGCAGGCAGAAAATGATCCTAAAATAATCCTAAAACTTAGCAAAAGTCTGTACAGTCTTTGCCCCAGGCAAGGAATTAGGGTATCCCTTGTTCCCTACTCTAAGAGTAACCACCCAGAACCATTCAGGTTGCTTTGTTCTTGCCCTTGCTAGAGCCCAGAGGGCAGGGCCTGGAAAGGGGCCTGTTTGTGCCTAGAGATAGGTGGTGTCTGTGATAAGACTGATTCCTGAGCTCTCCCATGCCTAGAAAATGGGGAGATTGTCCTTTTCCAGCCCTGAGCAGGCAGGACTGTAGCAGGAAACTGACGCAGGCAGAAGACTCCAGGCACCAGTTGATTAGAGGAAGTGGGTTTATTCTGGCCAGGGGGAACTCAGAAGACCTGTGTCTCCAAAACCAAGGCACCCCTGCCCACACACACACACACTCAATCTCTTGCCTCTATTTTATCCACTTTTCAGGGCGAGAGTGCACTTGAGGGTCATAAAACAGAGAGACATGACATCATCCTCAAGGGCCCAGGCTCAAGGGGGAAGGTCAGATTGGCCCACGCCCCTGAGACCAGTTGGACCACCTGCCCTCAAAGGCGACAGAAGTCCAAGGAAGTTACTAGGTTACAATCTAGGCCTTGCACATGCCAAGGGAGGAACATACAGACAACAGAAATGCCTGTGGCTTGGCTGAGGCCTACACAGAGAGGCTAGGACAGATTCTTTTAGCTCTGCTCTTACTTTCTTGCCTCAGGACCATGTGTCAGGGAGATGCATGTCCCAGGCTAAAGGAAACAATTTGGTGTAGGGTGCTTTGAAAAGGAAGTCTTTTTGATTAGGTTTTCAAATGACTGAGGTAACATCTTGATTAAATTCAAGATGACCCTCTGGCACAGTGGTTCTCAACCTTCTTAACACCACAACCCTTTAATACAGTTCCTCAAATTGTGACCCCCACACAGGAGGAACCATGTCTCGGTTCCTAAGACCACCGGAAATATGTGTTTTCCGATGGTGACCCCTGTGAAAGGGGAAAGGGTCATTTGATCCCCAAAGGGGTCGTGACCCCCAGGTTGAGAACTGCTGCTCTAGCAGAAACCTGAGTTTACGAATTGGAAACAGTGTTACCCCAATTCAGGTTTTGATAACCTCCGATGGTGGAAAAAATTTGTTTCAGGGTCAGTGGGCTTAAAGAGTTGAACAAAAAGCAGGAAGGAGGAGGAAGATGGCTCTGCTTTCCAGGAGTGTTTTGTGAGGCTTTCAGGCTTTTTCCTCAGGCAGAACCTGATTTGGGAAGCAGATTTCAGTGAATCATGCATTGCCATTATGGGGCTCTGGATTCTAATCCTTGTGTGAGATAGGATGTGTTGGAACAGGGATGACATTGGGCTAGATTTCTATAGTTCAAATTTCAGGTTTTTCAGTGATGAGACTGAAGGAGGCCGGCTTTGGAGCTTGTCAGATCTTTCTAGACTCACAAATCTGCCAAGAACCATTTGCTTAGAAATCATGGGGCAGGGGGCAAGGGAGGACTGAGTTTGGAGCACTTCTTTTGGCTAAGAGATGAGCCTTGAAAAGGAGGGACACTTATGAAAAGGAACCACATAATGGGATCTGTGGTTTTATTTCTGCCTTGAATGTTTTTGTATTCGAGTCATTCTAAAATTAGATTTCTCTCCAAAGGTGGTTTCTTTAAAGAAGGCATCTTATCTAAATGTGGGATGACATCAGATAACAATTTAGTGATCCAACTTTGGCAGTGGTTTCTCTTCAGCTTCTGGTGGGCTGATGTTCAAGTGAGAGCTGCCCCCATCTGCCATGCTGAGTAACAGGAACCTAGGAGAGAGACAAGGAAAAGCCGCCCCAACGTCAGCAAAGTCACTCTGGGCTTACCTACTCTCTACATCCCGGGATAACGTAGCTACTGAGTCTCGAAAAGAAGAAGAATAACAAGTCCCTGGCACATATGTGCCTTTTCAACTGGCATCGTTTTCTGTGAAAAGATTCCAAGAATCTTAGAAAGCAGTGGACTTGGAAACTTTATTTTCTCACTTCTCTTCTCACTCAGTGTGATCAGTGAATTCAAATATGTAAAAGTAACCCAGGTTTGGAGGACTATTCTGCTTCCCAGTGTAGTCTAGGTAATGCTTCTTCTAAGCAGACCCCCACTCTTGCCCAGTAGAGCTGTGATCTAAGCTGACAAGACAGAAGACTGGAAACAGGTTAGAAAATAGCCATTTCCTATGTTATTTTAGGAAGCTTCTATCTAAATGAGGGTTAATGAATCAAATGTAAAATGAGTAATCTTAAAAGCAATGCTGTTCTTTCTTCCTTGTGAATTGGCATTGCAGCTGTATTCTAGCCTCACCTCTCAATTATCTCTGTGATTCCTTTCTGAGGTCTGTGTCAGAACGTCTGTCTGCCAAATGGCTGACCGTCTATGTTAAAGCCCAATGTTTACTTCCTGGCTAGACTACAGTAGGCTTGAGGAAGATAGATTGCTTTCTTACCCTCAATTATTCTCCAAGACTGCAGAAAGGTACTGGTCCATGGCCTGTCAGGAACCAGGCTGAATAGCCTGAGGCAAGTGGTGAGGTGAGCAAAGCTTCATCTGTATTTACAGCCAATCCCCATTGCTGACATCACCTCCAAGCTTCATCTGTATTTACAGCCATTCCCCATTGCTGACATCACCTCCAAGCTTCATCTGTATTTACAGCCAATCCCCATTGCTGACATCACCTCCAAGCTTCATCTGTATTTACAGCCATTCCCCATTGCTGACATCACCTCCAAGCTTCATCTGTATTTACAGCCATTCCCCATTGCTGGCATCACCTCCAAGCTTCATCTGTATTTACAGCCATTCCCCATTGCTGGCATCACCTCCAAGCTTCATCTGTATTTACAGCCATTCCCCATTGCTGACATCACCTCCAAGCTTCATCTGTATTTACAGCCATTCCCCATTGCTGGCATCACCTCCTGAGCTCTGCCTCCTGTCAGATCAGAGTGACATCAGATTCTCACAGATGCATGAACCAGCCTGTAAACGGTGCACTTGAGAGTGATGTAGCTCAGGGCTCCAGCTGTTTCTGCATTACTGTGAGTTGTATAATCATTTCATTATATGTTACAATATAATAATAATAGGAAAAAAGTGCATGAAAGACTTAACATGTTTGAGTCATCCTGAAATTCACCTCCCACTCCCCCACCCTATCCCCCATCCAAGAAAAAATTGTCTTCCATGAAACCAAACTGGTCCCTGGTAACCACAAGTTTGGGGGGTGCTGCTTTAAGGAAATTCAGGAAGTGCTGGCAAGCACATGCGATTCAGGCTTAATGATCATCAGTAAGCAAAGCCTGCCTTATCCTGTTATCTTTCTCTAGGCCAGTGGTTCTTAGATGTCAGTCACCAGACCATTCAAATGGAAGTTTCCAGCCCTCTTCAGTGAAATGAGAAAAGCAAGGGCAATGTAAATAGCTTTTCATAACACCAGATTTATTCAGTCGAAAAGACTAGCGCTTATTCTAAACTTATCTCTTGCTTCGATTTTGTGTTGCAATGTCCTTTTTAAAAATAAAATAATGGTTACAGTAGATAGCCATTGTTTGTTATTTAATATTCTTAGTTGACAAAATAAAAACCTCAGCCATTCTATGTTCTCACCTCCTTTGTTCCTTTCTAGTCCACAGAACTCAAAAGTCTGGAAGGCCCACTTCAGAGGACAAGACTCCCTGTTTTCTGTTTGTCTGCCTAATGCAGTGTTTTTCAACCTTTTAAAAATCTCACAGCATGCACGACCCTATGCTTAAACTTCCAGGGCATACTTAAATTATGTTGATTAAAAAGAAGTATTAAAAAATACCTACTGTGCTTTGAACTTCTTTTGAAAATAATTCTGAAATTAATTAATGATCTTTAAAAATTTTTGTGGCACATCTAATATCCTCTCATGGCACGCCAGTGTGCCACAGCTCACAGGTTAAAAATCACTGGTTTAGGCTCTGTGAGGCTAGGGAGCCAGCTAAGTACACCGGAGCTGGTGGGTTCAAACCCAGCTGGGCCTGCCAAACAACAATGACAACTACAACCAAAAAATAGCCGGATGTTGTGGCAGGGGCCTGTAGTCCCAGCTACTTGGGAGGCAGAGGCAAGAGAATTGCTTAAGCCCAAGAGTTGGATGTTGCTGTGAGCTGTGATGCCATGGCACTCTACTGAGGGCAACATAGTGAGACTGTCTCAGAAAAAAAAAGTCACTGGTTTAAAGCCGTGTATATATAATATGTAGTTTGGGTTGGTTTTTTCAGTAATGATTCCCATTGCTGCTGATAGATTTCTTCCTCCTGACCAGTCCCTGAGTTTTTTGAGTAGCATCTCACAAGTACTCACATCTTTTTATTTTTGACAATCATATTTTTTTTAACTGTTTGGAATTCATTGAGGGTACAGAGAATTATATTACACTGATTGATAATTTGTTAGGTAAAGTCTCTATTATAATTGTGTCCCACTCATTCCCAAGAGGCGTGCTATATAATGTGACCCTCTCAACCCATTCCCTCCCCTCCTTACCTCCTCCTTTGTTCCCCTGCCCCCACCTTGAATTGATTTGAGTTTTTCTCTTATGAGGTTACTTACATATTAGCTCATCTACTGCCTTCATATTAGAATTGAATACATTGCATTCTTGCTTCTCCATTCTTGTGATTTTACAATTGCTAAAACGTGGAAACAACCTAAATGCCTGCCAACCCAGGAATGGATTAACAAAATGTGGTATATGTATACCTACTATTTAGGCCTTAAAAAAGATGGAGACTTTACATCTTTTGTATTAACCTGGATTGAGTTGGAACACATTCTTCTTAGTAAAGTAACACAAGTACCCACAACTTGAGTTGACCCCTCTGGAAATCAGTTGAAGCTGGGCCACATGATTTGTCTGACTCAATGTGACAGCAGCAAAAAGGACACGTAAGTGTTTGCACATTGGGCTCGTCCTCTAGCTCCTCCTGAAACCCTCCCTCTGCCATACTGAAGAGCCCAGGTCAACCTGACAGATGATGAGAGGCATGTGGCCCCATCACCCCTTTGCTGCACCATGTGAGTGAGGCCATGAGGACTAGCCAGCACCCTGCCAGCTTAGCAAGGGAGCACAGACACATGAGTAAGTCCAAGAGAGACAGAGCTTCAGGGCCCATGCTAGAACTTCCAGCAGAATAGTGGGCTAAGACTGTGGTTGCCGCTTTAAGTCACCGTGTTTTTGGACCACTTGTCAGCCATAGATAACTGATACAGTGACATGGCACCTGGCCTTCAAAACATTGTGGGGAACATTTGAGGTCATTTCAGATCCATGGAATGATAAAACTATTAGCTAAAAGTGCCTTAAGACACCCCCATCCCCTCACACAATAGCTTCTGCAGGATAGGAATCTAGTACAACGCTTGGTTCTGAGGGCCTATCAATCACTATCTTTTGAATCACTATCTCCACCTATTCTGGAGGCCGGCCTGGTCCACTGACCGTGATGTGAAGGTCATAGAGAAGGCTTCCTCTCTCCACACATCTTGTTGATTAATATGTGAAATTTCCACATCAGCAATTTGTTCTCTACGCTGAAGTCGTGTTCCCCATGAGGCCTTTTAAAAAATGCACACATTCCTGGCTTGGTTAGCATACTGTCATCCCCTTCCCCGGGAATGGACTTATCAGATGTTTCGGTCACCAAGGGGTCAAAGTTGAGGTAAGAGAAATAACAGAAAAGGAGAAGAAATGTTGATAGGGGTGAAAAGGGCCCCCACAGGGTGCTGAACGTGCTGTCCAATGTTGCTGAGCTGGCTCTGCATACCCTGCCTAAGGGTAGAGTTGCTTGATCATTGCAAGGAGAGGAGAGACAGAATCTGCCTGGGCTTTGGATAATTGCCCTGGGGGCAGACATGGCCGGGTTTTGGGGAAAAATCCATCCATTAACATGGACGCCCTCATCTTCTCCTTGCTACCCCCCAAAACAGTGTGTTTTTAAAACCTCCATTAAGTGCACCCAGGCTTCTGTTCTTGCCTACATTTTCCATTGACCACCCTGATGTCTTTCTCTACTGTTCTTTTAAAGACTCTTTGGACGTGAATTTGCCAACATGCAGAACCATAATGATAAAAGTCACAGAAGGGACAGGCCAGCAGATCACACGCCATAGATGGCTTGCTGCGGCCACTTTCCTCACTTTTCAGCATTCTCTGAGTCTGATGACTTGAAACCCACAAGTATCATTAGCATGAGGCCTAAGATAATACTCACCAGGCGTAACCGAGTTGAGCTCACAGCTTGAACAATTTGTGTTTACTTGTTCAATCGCATGTTTGCCTTTGCCGGTTCTAAATGTTTCGAGCCATGTTTACCTAGGGAGCCTAAGCAAGGCCAAAGGGCACTTGTAAAGAGCTGGGGGTGTTTGAGAGTCTCTTTACTTGGATTGGAAAGTGAGTTTGTGAAATGCAATCCTTGGAAATTACTTACACGACTTAAGGCTTTCTGACGTGAGACATATTATCAGCTTTCTAAATGTGCAGTTCTAAACCTCAAAAGAAGGCTGCTCGGTTCTTAATACAGCAACCTGAAGCCTCCTAGGGTGGAAAGTACTTAGCATAATTAAGCTCCCGGCTGTCCTTGAAGATGGAAGGTGGATTTTGTGTTAAGATTACACATGGCATTTTAGAGCAGTGTTGAGTCAGGGCCATCTTGATAGTAGACTATCTTGCCTGCTGCCATCCCTGAATTGCAGGCTTAGCAAACTAAAAGTGCTTGTACGAGACAGTGTAATTCCATACACATGTTCCCCAGGGTACCCCCAGACACAGACTAAAAGTATCTCTTCCCTCGCTCCCCCACCCCTTGCTTTAGTAAGCTACAGCAGAGAGTGAGCAAGACAACGTTTGCAAAGCTGAGCTCTTCTTCCTAGGCTCTTGGAGCCAAGACCCTACAGACCGGTGTATGATCTCATCCTCAAACCTCACAGGCATCTTAGCACAACTGCAAGGCTTGGCCCAGTACAGTTGCTGTCATCTGCCTTCAGCTCAGCTACTTGGCTTTCTATCGGTGTTCCTCAAAATAGAATAAGGTTTAGATATAATTTCTTCCCAAGAAAACAATCCACCAATGACAGTGTTAAATGATGACATTACTTAAATTTGTTTTTTTTTTATTTTTTTGAGACAGACTTTCACTCGGTCACTGGGGTAGAGTGCCATGGTATTGTCCTAGCTCACAGCAACCTCAAACTCTTAGGCTCAAGCCATCCCTCCTACCTCAGCCTCCTGAATAGCTGAGACTATTTGTGCCTGCCACAACACCCTGCTAATTTTTTCTATTTTTAGTAGAGACTGGGATCTCACTCTTGCTCAGGCAGAGCTCAAGCAATTCACCTGCCCTGGCCTTCCAGAGTGTTGGGATTACAGGTGTGAGCCTCCATGCCTGGCCCATTACTTAAATTTGTACAAAGGTAAAAAACAGTTCTAGCTTCAAAACAGTATCCTAGGCTGGGCACTATGGCTCACGCCCAGAACTCTGGAAAGACAAGGCAGGTTGGTTGCCAGAGCTCAGGAATTCAAGACCAGCCTGAGGAAGAGTGAGACCCCCATCTCTAAAACTAGCCTGGTGTTGTTGTAATGGGCACTTGAAGTCTTAGCTACTGGAGAGACAGAGGCAAGGGATCGCTTGAGCCCAAGAGTTTGAGGTTCCTGTGAGCTGTGATATCATGGCACTCTATCCAGGGTGACAGAGTGAGACTCTGTCTGAAACGGAAAAAAAAAAATCCTAAGTAAATTAACAAATAAACCAGAAACACACCTATAAGAAACAGAGACATTCAAATTAACATTAATTTAAAGAGAGGCCCGATCTTGGTTTGCAGAAGCCTACATATGAATTCCCTACGGTTTTTCCTGAGCAGCAGCCCTGGGTGTTCTGGTCAGCCTGCCTAGTCTGAGCCACTAGGGGAGCAGGTGGTGCCGCACCCTGCCTCACTTTTCTGTGTCAGAGTCAAAGTGAATGTTTGATTCCGAGCTGTTGGCCAAGTGTAGCATGAATGTCCCTTGTCTATGATGTCTGCCCTTGTGCCAACCCCTGGCAACCTGCTAATTAATATGATGATACTTTTGGAGAGAGTGAGCCGGGGACAAAAGATAAAAGGAGTGGAGAAGCTGCTGGTGGCCTGAGCTGACAGCAGAGAGTAGACAACAGTGTCAGAAACAGCTTCTCCTTGCAGCAGACGGCACCTGGCTTCCCCTCAGAGAATTCCTGTTGTCTGTGGCCCTCTTAAAAAGATGATGCCCGTCATCTCACCAGCCACAGACCTAAGCCTTGGGAGTTCATCCTGCCAGAGGTCCCATGCCATTTTCTTTGCTGGTCCTCTCTCCTGCTCCTTGGAAGTTTGTACCCCATCTTTGCAGGCATTCGTTTGTTCTTTCTGTTGCTGACACTTACCAGCACCCTGGTCGGGGCTGGCTCATAGTCTTCCTCATCAGCACCTCCAGCCCCATCAGCATTTTACATGATTTCACTGGGCTGGCAGAAAATCCACTGAATCTTTCAATTCTTCCATTTCCCCAGCTTCAGTGGCCTCCCATCACCCCTTCACATCAGCTGTCTATTCAGGCGGCTGCTATGCGCACCTTGCTATCACTTAGAACTCTTCTACCTCCGAAAACTTAGCTGTTCAGGTCCAGGTCTTACTCTCTGGCCATAAACGTCTCCCTCCACTCTCATTACCTCTGTTCTCTGACCTTACCCCAGACCCTTCTGATTGCTGTCATTTATTCCATTCTACCACTTGGTCTTAATTTTACATTCTTGCAGCCTAAATGTGGCGGTCCGTTGCTCCAACCACTCATGTGTGAAAATTCTCAGTTCCATTGATCTGTTATCCTTTTCTGTACACGTGCCCCATAAAACGCCCAACTCCAAATCCACATAACTGTTCAACTTTCCTCATATCACAAACATCTCAGACTGCTGCTGACCTATAACTTAATTGAACTCAGAGTTGCTCAGTGATTCTTGCTTATTGCTCTTTCCTGTTCCTCATAGTGATTATTGCAAACCTCAGATCTCAGATCTAACCTTGCATGCCTTCCCATGCTTTTAGCAGGAAACTAAGTTCCCGCTTCATTAATAGAATGGAATCCATTCTGTAAAAGCCACCTCCGTTTTCTTTTATCTTACCTAAAATGTAGCTACAGAACCATCTCTTCTTGCTTCATGATTCAACAGAAGAGAAGAATTTCCCCACTTCCTTATCACTCCCACCATGCTATTCCTAGCCTCAGGCTAATTTCTCTACCCCCATTATGGGTCAAGTCTTTCAGTGCCTCTGAAGAGACTTTGTTGTGTATCAGTTATTAAAGGCCACTGATGCTGGGATGCCATCTACGGCTTCAGCCACTTTGTGTCTTTTGACAATTTTCCCTCAGCATTTAAATACACTCGAGTTTATCCTATGTTTAGATAAAAATCAAAGTCTTGGGGGCACCTGTGCTTAGTGGTTAGGGCGCCAGCCACATGCACCAGAGCTGATGGGTTTGAACCTGGCTGGGGCCTGCTAAACAAACAAACAACAAAAAATAGGTGGGTGTTGTGGCAGGTACCTGTAGTCCAAGCTACTTGGGAGGCTGAGACAAAGGAATTGCTTGAGCCTGAGAGTTTGAGGTTGCTGTGAGCTGTGATGCCGCAGCACTCTGCAGAGGGCAACAAAGTGAGACTCTGTCTCAAAAAAAAAAAAAATCAAAGTCTCACTTAATCTTATGTCCCTTTTAACCTATCAACCTATCATTCTCCTTCCCTTCCCAACTTGACCCATGGAAGGAGTTGTTCACTTGCATCATCTTTATTTAATTGATTAATCACTTCCCATTCAATCCTTTATCCAGGGCCTCTTGGCTGCTAGACCCATTCTTGCACTAAACCACTTCTTGTACCTTGTCTACCTGACACTAAATCTAATGCAAACCTGTATTTTTTTTCTTTGTCTTTTTTGTTGAGACAAGGTCTAACTCTATTGCCCTGGGTAGAATGCCATGGTGTTATAGCTCATAGCAACCTCAAACTTTTGAGGTCAAACTCACCTCTTATCTCAGCCTTCTAAGTAGCTGGGATGACAGGTGCCTACCACAATGCCTGGCTAGTTTTTCTATTTTAGGGAGACACAGGGTTTTGCTCTTGCTCAGGCTGGTCTTGAACTCCTGAGCTCAAGTGATCTACCTGCCTCAGTTGGCCTCCCCGAGTGTTAGGATTACAGGTATGAGACATTGTGTCCAGCCCAAACTTTTATTTTTTATCTTACGACTGCTCTGTGATATTGGATACTGTAGACTATTCCTACCTGTCCAACACTTAGCTTCTCTGACATTTCTCTGTCTTGGCTTTCTTCCTACCTCTCTGGCTGTTCTTTCTTGGTCTGACCTTCATCTCTGTTTTTTTTTTTTTGTTGTTGTTGTTGTTGTTGATTGTTTTTTTTTTTTCTTAACCTCTATTTTTGTAACTTTAAAGCTTCTTGGGATTCTCTTGTGAGCCTTCTTCTCTTCTTACTTTATATGTCCTTACTGGGAAGTCTCAACAATTGCCAAGGTATCAAGTTGTTGGAGGCCTATGAAACAGTAGGGATGGATCTGAATTCCAGACAGGGGAAGCCATTCAGAGGTGAGGAATGATCCTGGTGTTTTCATCATGGGGAACACACTCAGACTCAGGGTCCAGACTGAAAGGGACCCACTGAGAGGTCCTCTACTAAAGGAAAGTGAAACAAGTGAGAATTTGGATGATTGTGAAAGGCTAAAATAACATGTTGGAGATATAAGATGTAAACCGTGTGGCCTGTGATCCTCATAGACCATTCATTAAATTTTGGGATGGTGTGTGGGGTGAGTTAAAGATGGTCATAAATTCTTTGACATTTCTTCCACTGAGAGTTGGGAATTATGTCCCTTACTCTTGAATCTGGGCAGGCTTAGTGCCTGCTTTAATAAATAAAAGATTACAGAAGAGATGGTGAAATAAATTGTAAGCCCAGGCTTTAAGAGTTTGGCAATTCCTGTTTTCTGCCTCTTTGAATCCAAACAGCTATAAGGAGAAGCCCATGTGGAGGTGGAGGAGAATCTTGCCAATAGTCCCAACTATGGTCCCAGCCAAAAGCCAGCACCAAATGGCCAGACCAGTGAGTAAGTCATCACAGAATTGGGTCCTTCCAAACCCAGCTGGACCACACTAGCTGATGGTGAATAGAAAACACACAAGCCACCCATCAAGCCTCAATTCACAGATTCATGATCACTTAAATGACTGTTATTGTTTTAGGCAGCTAAGTTTTAGGATTTTTTTTTAGGCAGTAATAGATAACTGGAATGACATAGAAAGCTTAAAATACTGTCAAATGTTTATGAAAGGCTCAAATGTTTATGTAAAAAATCTTACATAATCTTAGAAGACTTGGGGAAAATTCGGCCAGAGCAAGATAGCCTACTTCAAACATACAACTTGTCTCCTCTTCAAGAAATTTACTATATTTCAGAGGTGTTGGAAGTAGTTGGAGGAGAAATAGTTTATTGGAGAAGGAAGCAAGAGATGAAAGGGCTAAGTCCAAAATTTCTGAAGGGCAGAGTTGAATTCCCTACAGTTTCCCAAGGCTGAAGAGATAGAAATATGTCCCTCTCTTTAAAAAAATAAATAAATAACAATGACAACAACAACAACAACAACAAAACCCAAAACAACAATAACCACCACCAACAAAACCAGAAGGATCACTTGCTTCCCCGCCCATAAGGGTTGGATAAAAGTTGAAGTAAGTCACACAAAAACTACTAACCAGTCTTGTGTCAGAGCAATCTATGACTAAGTCGAACTGATGACACAATTGCTTTATCTACTTTATAGGGAAGGAAGAGGAAATCGTTATTAGTGAAAAATATCTGAAAGTTTTATGATTTTTTTATTTGCACACTGTCCAGCATACTATCGAAACTTACTAGGCTACTGAAGATAAAGAATATATAATCTATACTCTGGAGAAGATATGAGACAATGGAAGAAGACCTTCAGAGAACCAGACCAAGACATAAAGACAAGAGCTTCAAAATCATTATGGTTCATATGTTGAAGACCATATAGAAAAAGATGTACAAAAATAGATGAAAATTCCAACAGAAAATTGCAATTCATTAAAAGAGAATCAAATAGATATCTAGAAATGTAAAATACAGCACTCAAAATTAAGATGTCATTTTATGGGGTTAAAGTCAGATCCCAAACACCAAAAGACAATGTTAATGAACCCAAAAGTGGATCAGTAAGAAATAAAGTCAAGTACAATGAAATGGAAAAAAAGACAGAGAAAACAAGTAAAGTATAAGAAAGATGTAAGACACAGTCAAAAGACCTAACATGAAATCCCAGGAGGAGAGAGGCTAGGTTTAAAAATATATATATTTGATGTGACAATCTGCTGAAGTTTTCAAAATAATTAAAGACACACACCAACAGATCCACAAAACTCAATAGACTCTGGGTAGATTAATACAATGAAGTCTCTCCTATACATATCATGGTCAAACTTCTAAAATCAAAAAACCCTAAGAAGCTAGACTCAGAAAGAAGAGACATCTTCAAATGAGGAGCGATAGATTGGTCACCGACTTTTCAACAGAAAATGTTAGAATGACAGCCTTAAAGGGCGAAAGCAAACAAACAGAAAATGAAACCCTTGAACAGTTAAAATTCTATGAGAGAATGGCAGCAGAATGGAGACCAAACAAAGGCAAAACTAAAGCCATTTTCAGACAAGCAAAGGTTGAGAATTTCTTTTTCTCCAGGCAACTGGAACTTTTTTTTAAAAAAGTTCCTGACACTAAAGGAAAAATGATTCCAGATGGAAGCATAGACCTGGAGAAAGAATGAATAATAATATAAAAAAAAGTGAATATAGGGATAAATACAAAATACTATTCTTAATGAATATCTTGTGGGTTAATGACAGTAGAGATTACACTACATAAATTGATGAGGAAATCAATGGGGATAAACTGTTGTATAATTCTTGCATTGTTTCAAGGTAACACAAGATACATATATATGCATTTTTTTTGAGACAGAGTTTCACTCTTTTGCCCCAGGCTAGAGTACCATGGCATCAGCCTAGCTCATAGCAACTTCAAAGTCCTAGGTCCAAGCGATTCTCCTGCCTCAGCTTCCTAAGTGGCTTGGACTACAGATGTCCTCCATAACACCTGGCTAAATTTTCTACCTTTAGTAGAGACAGGGTCTCACTCTTACTTGGGCTGGGCTCAAACTCCTGAAGTCAAGAGCTCCTCTACCAGGGGTCCTCAAACTTTTTAAACAGGGGGCCAGTTCATTGTCGCTCAGACCACTGGAGGGCCAGACTGCAGGTCCCAGGACGAGTCGTCTGCTAAGCAGGACAGGCAGTGGCGGTGGCAAAAACACTCGGCGGGCTGGATAAATGTCCTAGGTGGGCAGCATGTGGCCTGTGGGCTGTAGTTTGTCCTCAAACTACAGCCCACAGGCCACATGCTGCCCACCTAGTTTGAGGACAAACTACAGCCTCGGCCTCTGCCTCAGGCTCCCAGAGTTCTAGGATTAATCTAAAAGAATTATAATTAGTCTAAAAGAATGAAAAAAAGAAGGATTAAAGCAATTAAAACAAACAGAGAGGACAAGCTCTGGAGAAATAAAATCGATTCATTCCCAGAAAATTCACATGGAAACCATTCAATCAAACCACTTAATTAAGCCATTAAACACCTGGCTGTCTGGTGTTTAATGGTGATCTCCTCAGCTGTGCCCATCCAGTGAAGACTGACCGAATCTGAATTTGCTTGGTGTAGACCAACAAATGTAAATTGCACTCCCTTTAGCTGGACCCCAATAAGTTGCATGTACATACAGTAGCTTGCCCTGTCTGGATTTCCCCGCACTGGGACAGCCTGCCTGAAATCAGACCTCCCCAAGCAGCTTTCAAAAATAGCATTGCTGGATTCTTCTCCTATAAATATTTGTTCTCTAGACCGTGTGTTCTCTCTTCTCTTTAGACAGTCTTCAGAGATCACTATTGTTACTAAGTCTCATCCTTTGCTCAAGGAATCACTCTGGCTTCACATATACCTGAGTAAATAGTAGGAATTTAAATCAGCGTGACTGCCATCTTTGGTATGGTACCCACATGCCACGCCTTAGAAAGGGGAGGTGGCAGTATGTCAGCAAGCAGAGTTGTGCCACAGCACAAAATTAAAAACAAACAAAAACGGGTACACTTAAGTTCAGCGGTATCCGTAATTGTGTTAAAGATGGTCAAATAAGAAAAGCAACTATACGTTCTTTATAACACAATACTTTACAGATAGTTCTTGACTTCTGATGCTTTGATTTATAATGTTTTGACTTTAGGATGGTACAAAAGTGATATGCATTCAGAAGAAATCTTACTTCAGTCTTGAATTTTGATCTTTTCCAGGGCTAGTGATATATAGCGATACATTTTTATAAGATGCTATAAGGCAATAAGATATTCTGTTGCAATGCTGGGTAGCAGTAGCACCACAGTGGCCAGTCAGGTGACTACGAGGACAAACCACCCCCACTCTACCGTGGACTGTAAGGACAGCATTGTTTGGATATTTTTTGGTTTTGCACTTATGTCTTTTGGGAACCTGCAGCCTTGAGGCCACATGCCGCCCTCCAGGTCCCAAAGCGTAGCCCCTCGACTGAATTCAACTTCACAGAACAGAGCCCTTTATTAAAAGAAGTTGTTCTATAAAATTTGGATGACTCCAAAGGCTGCCTTAAGGATCCACAAGGTTTCCCACCCCTACGTGGTTAGATATTTTCAACTTAGGATGTCTTTAGTTTATGATGAGCTTATCAGGATGTAGCCCCATCGTAAGGCAAGGAATACCTGTAACTATAAAGGCATAAAAAGGTTAAAAGTAAAAAATTTGGACAAAACATTTGTCCAACTATACTGATCTTAACCAAAAGAAAATTGTTGCATCTACATTAATACCAGATTTTTTAAAAAGCATAAGACAAGACATTTTATTACAGGTAATGATCGGAAAGTCAAGTTAAAAAACAATATAATACTTCTACTTTTCTCCAATAATGAAGCTCCAAAACACACAAAGATAATATTAACAGATTCTTTTTTAAAAAGTAGACAGATGCTCAATGATAGGTGAAGATTTTAACACTCTTCTCTCTGTAACTGATAAAACGAGCAGAGAAAAAAAAGAAATAGCCAGTATTGACCTAAATGAAATACATGCTAGGCCATAAGGAAAGCACTGCAAAATATAAAAGAATTGATGTCATAAGAATATATGCCCTGGGCAACGCCTGTGCCTCAAAGGAGTAGGGCGCTGGCCCCGTATACTGGAGGTGGTGGGTTCAAACCTAGCTCCAGCCAAAAGCTGCCAAAAAAAAAAAAAAAAGAAAAAGAAAGAATATATGTCCTAGACCACAGAAGAAAAAAGAATCACAAAGTAAATAACACAGATAATTTTAAAAAAATCAAATATTTGGAAATTAAGTAACAAATTTCTAAATAATCATAATGAAAATTAGAGAGTATTTTGAGCTGAGCTAATAAAAACACGAAAACTTGTAGGATGTAGTTACAGCAGTGCTTGAGAAGACCTTTTTTAAAAAATTTGTATAAATTTATACACTATAATTTTCCTACATGTCTAGATTCCATAGTGGTCAACTCAGGGCTTTCGGGTTCCATCAACAAAGAAATGTACATTGTACCCATGACGTAACTTGTCCTCCACCCTCACCCCACCCCCTTACTCTCCTGAGTCTCCAGTCTCTGTGTCAAGGTGAGCATGTTTTTAGCATCTCCCTATGAGTGAGAACATATGATATTTGTCTGTCTGTTTCTGATTTATTTTATTTAAAATAATGACTTTCAGTTTCATCCATATTGATGCAAAAGACAAAAAGATTTCATTTTTTTAATAGCTGAGTGGTGTTCTGTTGTGTGTATATACCACATATCCGGTATCTAATCATCCATGTTTATACACTAGGTTGACGCAGTATCTTTGCTGTTATGAACAGCGCTGCAGTAAACACACACATGCCAGGATCTTTTTGATGTATTAGCTTCTTTTCCTCTGGGTATATACCCAGTAGCAAGATCGCTGGCTCAAACGATAGCTCTATTTTCACTTCTTGGAGACATCTCCATCCTATTTTCCAGAGAGGTTATACTAATTTACATTTCCCCTAACAGGGTAAGACTTTTCCGTTCTAAATTCACTTACTAGAAATAAGAAAGTTTGAAAATCTGAGTTGCTATACCAATGAACTTTCAAGAAGAGGTGTATGTTCCAGCCAAGGGAAAAATGACAGAGCACAGGTAAGAGCAGGAGTTTTAAAAAATGGTTCTCTGAAATGATTAATAAATTAACAAACTGTGGGCAAGGCCTGTTTGGGAAATAGCTGGGAAGAAACCCACAGATTTATGATGTTAGGACATGGAAGAGGCACAAAAATGAATCTATAGCCATTAAAAAATAATATGGGGAGATTATGAACAATTTCCATGCCAAAGCTTTAAAAATTAGCTAAAACACACAATTCCTAAGGAAACACATCAAAAGTCACACAGGAAGAAATTTTAAAAACTGAGTAGTTCTGTATCAATTGAGTGTGTAATTAAAAATCTTCACATAAAAACCCCTCATTGTTCACATTATCTTACTAATAAGTTTTTTCAGATATTAAAAAACAATCAAATTTAAATAAAACAAAAATAAAATAAAATGTTGTGGTCTTATGATGTCTTTTACAATATCTCAGGACTAGTCTTTACTTATTACTGTTTTTTTTTAAGAAGTATGACTTTTTTTATTAGTTTTCCATATCAACTTTAATTCTTCTGTTAAATGAGAATTACAAAGATTGTTGTCTTTTTTCATTTCATGAATAGTATCATTGCTATTCTGATAGGGGTCGCAATAAATGTGTAGATCACTTTAAGTAATATAAACATTTTAACAATATTAGTTTTCCAAATAAATGAATATGAGATGTCTTTTTAAAAAATGTCCAGAGAATAGGAAACCTGAATACTTCCCAACATTTTTATTAGGCCAGGATAACCTTGATATTAAAATCTAAAGGGAGGAAGGAAAGAAGGAAGGAAAGGAAAGAAAGAAGGAAGGAAGAAAAGAAGGAAGGAAGGAAAGGAGGGAAGGATGGAGGGAGGGAGGGAAGGAAGGAAGGAAGAAAGAAAAGAAGGAAAGAAAGAAGGAAGAAAGGAAGAAAAGAAGGAAGGAAGGAAGGAAAGGAGGGAAGGATGGAGGGAGGGAGGGAAGGAATGAAGAAAGGAAGAAAAGAAGGAAAGAAAGGAAGGGAGGAAAGAAAGAAAAGAAAGAAGAAAAGAAGGAAGGAAAGAAAGAAGGAAAGAAGGAAGAAAAGAAGGAAGGAAGGAAAGAAAGGAAGGGAGGAAAGAAAGAAAGGAAGGAAGGAAAGAAGGAAGGAAGGAAGGAAGGGAGGAAGGAAGAGATTATAGAACAATATCCCTCATAAACATAGATGCAAAAATCCTAAACAAAATAATAGTAAATAGCATCAATATATGATATATGTTAAGGATCTAGTTCAAGAATGAAGTGACTATAGGTGTGCATCACCACGCTTGGCTAATTTTTCTATCTTTAGTAAAGATGGGGTCTCCCTCTTGCTCAGGCTCTCTCCAACTCCTGAGCTCAAGCAATCCACCCACTTCGGCCTCCCAGAGTGATGGGATTGCCGGCGCGAGCCACCTCACCTGGCCTGTAAAAAGATTCTGTTCAAGTCAGTTCTTGATACAGATCTCCAGGGGTTCCCCGGATGTTCTGGCTCCAGCTGAGCTTTCTGAGCACAGCATCTTCACTTGACAACGGCCACCTTTCCAGGCTTATTTTTATAGCTACACACGGATCTGTGATGCCTAGAGTGCTAAGTCTTGGTGAATATCTCAAAGGACAGATATTTTCTGCACTCTGTTAGTTCAAGAGTTTGAACTTTTCAGGAGGCAGTTTGGGGTTCTGATTTTGTCTATGATAAGATTTTCTTTTTCTTAGTATTTCCTATGGCCGCTCCTATATAGAACTTCTTAAACTGAATTTTATCTGTTTGCTTTTGTGTTCTCTTTTTGTTTTTACTCACTGAAGTTATTAAAGTGAGTTTTATTTTTCATTTGTAAGTTAAAAAAAAAGAAACAAGAAAATCAAGCAACATTCTTTATAGTAACAGCATAAAATCTCATATGGTTCTCTCAAAACATGGAAAAATGTTAATCCAACACGTAAAAAACAAAAAAGAGCCACTCAGAAAATTAAGGATAGAAGGACATTTTCTAATCTGATAAATATTTACTCCTGAGAGAAAAAAAATGAACCAAACCCCGTGGCTAAGTTCATACTTAATTATGAACTAACGAATGTTTTCTCTCTGACTTTCGGAGTCAGATACAAATGTCTGCTATTATCTCATCAATTTAACATTGTAGTAGATGTCCTGGTGAGTGAAGTAGGGCAGAAAAATAAATAAAAATCTAAAGATTACAAAGAAAGATGTACAATTATCATTCTATAAAAATGACATATTGGGGGTGGGTAAAAAAATCCCAAAGATTCTTTATTCTACTTGAAAACTGCATGTACAATGTCTTACAACGTCTATCATGTCAGGATGTAAAACTCAATTTTATTTTTGTAGACTAGTAATAATTTGAAATTGAAATTAAAAAATGGCATCACAAATAGCATTTGCAAACCCCCATCAAATAACTAACAAAAAGTGCGTGATTTCTGCCCTTTCCAGTTTTTTACTATAAAAATTTGCTGAAAAGAGTTTTAAAAGACCTACACAAATTGAGATGTTTGCCATCTTTATAAATTGAATTGGAAGGTGGTATTTTTAAGATATCATTTCTGCCCCATTTGATTTAAATATTCAATGATATTCGAATTAAAACTCTGTCACCCTAGATAGAGTGACATGGTGTCATCATAGCTCACAGCAACCTCAAACTCTTGGACTCAAAAGATCTTTTTACCTCAGGCTCCCAAGTAGCTAAAACTACAGGAGCCTGCCACAATATTTGGCTAGTTTAATCTATTTTTAGTAGAGATGGGATCTTGCTCTTGCTCAGGCTGGTCTTGAACTCCGGAGCTCAGGCAATCCACCTGCCTTGGCCTCTCAGAGTGCCAGGATGACAGGGGTGAACCACCATGCCTGGTCGGCAAAATTATTCTATACTTTGTCTGGAAAATGCAAAGGATGTAGAACAGCCTGGACAATCTTGAGGAAGAACAAAGTTGGAGGATTTATAGTGGCAAATTTATGAATTACTATAAAGCCTTGGCAAATAACTGAAAACCACTTTCTTGAAATAAGATTGACGGCTAGAATGCTATGCATGTTTAATGTATATAATTTGATGCTTTGGGGGCAGGCATAAATTCCTAAACCATCACCACCACCCAGATCATAGATACATCTATCACCTACCAAAGTCTCCTCTCACTCCTTTTATTAGTATTTTGTGTGTATGTGCATGGCATGAACACTGATCATAAGATCTACCCTTTGAGCAAATTTTAAGTATAAAATACAGTAGTGTTAGCTACAAGCACCATACTGAATAGCAGATCTCTAGAACTTATCCTGCATAACCGAATTTTGAACTCTTTGGCCTTAATCTCCCCATGTCTCCCTCCTCCCACTACTCACAGCCAGCCCTCTACTCTTTGCTTCTAAGCCTTTGACTATTTTGAATTCCACATATGAATGAGTTCGCGCAGGAGTTGCCCTTTCTGGGTCTGGCTTCTTTTACTTGGCATGATTCATTCCCTCTTCCTACCAGCTACTGATGTGTTGAGAGATTTTTTATTTCTTCATCAGGTGGTTTTGGTAACGTCAGGGCTGAGAAGCTCATCTCCCCTGCTATGGCACTTGGACATGTTGAACTGAAAAAGAAGCCTCCAAGTCTCTCTGAGTTTCCCCACTTCTGTCTCCCAATCTCCTGTGTTTCCCAAAGCACTGGGTGAAGTTGTGCTCTGAAGTCCCCTTGAGAGCCTGGTGTCCAGACCCACCAAAGAACAATGCAAAGGCCTGTAGTCTCTTCCTGGAGTTTCCATGAACTGAACTTGTATTGCAAGACGGAATTCTGTCTGCACACTAGCACAGACCCGCATCACAAACCATCTTCTACTCTATGGAGCCAGTAGTCTTTATCTCAGGCCATGTATGTTCCTCAGCCCCACTGCATTTCTCTCAAAATCATCTGCCATCTCTCTAAGCTTCTCCGTACCTTCTCAACTCTCTTCCCCCTAAGAGGAACGATATAGAACCACATGACTCCATTGCATGCTACGGTGATCACTCTATAATTCTCCTCCAGCCTGGTGCACATTCATAAATCTGCGTGCTTTTTATCTCATTAATCTGCCTTTTTCAGTTAATTTTCGGTGAACACGCAGAGGAGGATGGGGAAGTTTCTTGTTGCCCGCTAAAGCAGATTGTACGTGTCTAGAAAATTATCCCTGTCTTCTAAGTTGTCCAATTTCTTGGCACATAATCTTTCATAGTAGTCTCTTAAGACCCCTTGTATTTCTGTTGTATCAGTTGTCATATTTCCTCTTTCGTTTACAATTTTATTTGAGTCTTCTCTCTCTTGTTTAGGCTTGCTCAGAGTTTGTCAATTTGTATGTCTTTTTTCAAAAAGTCCTTAATGTTTTAATCTTTTCTATTGTTTTTCTGATTGCTATTCCATTTGTGTATGCTCTGATCATTGTAATTTTCTTCCTTCTGCTAACTCTGGGCTCAGTTTTTCTTCTCTTTTCTACTTCCTTGCAAAATTAGGTTGCTTACTTGGGATATTCCTTTTCTCTTAATGTAGGCGTTTGTTTTTATGAAACGCCCCTCTTAGAATGGCTCTCACTGTCTCCCCTAAGTTTCGGTATGTGGTTACTTCCATTGATTTCCCTGTTTAGCTCTTCTCTGGCCGATTGGTTGTTTGAGAGCATGCTGTTTAATTTTCACACATCCCTGGATTTTCCAGTTTCCCTCCCATTAATGATTTCTAGTTTATACTACTGTGGTTGGAAAGGATACTCGATGCAATTTCAGTCTTCTTAAATTTGTTAAGAAGACTTGCTTTTGTGGGCTCTCAGATTCTCTATTTTGGAATACATTCTGTGTGCTCTTAAGAAGAATGAGTATTCTCCTGCCATTGTGTGGAGTGTTCTGTATACGTCTTTGAGATCCATTTGGTCTAATGTGGTGTTCAAGTTCACTGTTTCTTTATTGATTTTCTTTCTAGATGATCTATCCATTGTTTCAAAGTGTGGTATGAAAGTCCCCTACTCTTACTCTGTTGCTGTCTATGTCTCCCTCCTGTTCTGCTAATATTGGCTTTGTATTTTTAGATGCTCTGAAATTAGGAGTGCATGTATTTATAGTCAGTGCACCTTCTTGATGAGCTGACTCTTTCATTATTATGGAATGACCGCCTTTGTCTCTTTTTATAGTTTTGGACTTAACGTCTATCTTGCCTGCTATGAGCATAGGCACCTCTGTTCTCTTCCAGTTACAATTACATGGAATATCTTTTGTACTATGTAGTTGAATTTTGTTTTTTAAATATGGTCAGCCACTCTGTGCTTTGATTGGATAATATGACAATTACGTTTGAAGTAATTATTAATAGGTAACGGCAACTTACTTTGGCCATTTTTGATCATTGTTTTCTGCTTGTTTAGCAGTTCCTTCAATTCCTTTTGGGGGGGACAGAATTTCACTCTGTAACTCTGACTGCCTTGGCATCATTATAGCTCACAGCAACCTCATTTCATACTCCTGGGCTCTGAAGATCTTCTTGCCTCAGCCTCCTGAGTGGCTAGGACTACAGGGAATGTCCAGCTAGTTTTTTTCTATTTTCAGTAGAAACAGGGTCTCACTCTTGCGCAGGCTGGCCTCGAACTCAGTGAGCTCCAGCAATCCACCTGCCTCAGCCTCCCTGATTACGGGAGTTACAGGTGTGAGCCACCACACCCCACCCCTTGGATTCCTTTCTTCCTCTCCTCTTGTCCTTCTTTGCAGTTTGCTGATTTTTTTTTAATGGTGATTCTTTTTTTTTTTTTTGAAGACAGAGTCTCACCATGTTGCCCTCAGTAGAGTGCTATACCATCACAGCTCACAGCAACCCAAACTCTTGGACTTTATGTGATTCTCTTGCCTCAGCCTCTGAAGCAGCTGGGACTACAGGCACCCACCACAACGCCCGGCTATTTTTTGTTGCAGTTGTCATTGTTGTTTAGCTGGCCAGGGCTGGGTTCGAACCCATGGCTGGCGCTGTAACCACTGTACTACGGGCGCCAGGCCTATGCTGATTCTTTGATTCTCTTCTCTTTATCTTTTGTGTTCCTACTAGAGGTTTTTTCTTTGGGATTACTGAGTCTTAAATCTTACAACAGCTTATTTTAAGCTGAGAACCACTTAGCTCACATAGAAAAGCTGTCCACATTTGCTCCCTTCTTGCATTTTACGTTATTGATGTCGTAATATACGTATTTTCATATTTCATATTCATGAGAAGTTATTGTAGCTATATTTAATTGTAATATACTCTCCTGGGGTTGCCTTTCCCTTACCTCATATGCAATTTCACATTCCCCTATGTTGTGTTTGATTAAACAATAATTTCACGGAGGCACGGGATGTGATATTTTTGTCCACTATTTCACTTCCAGCATGGAGCACAGCACTAATTATTGAATCTCTAAATCGACAGTAATTGCATTTTTGCATAATTGGCTGCTTAATGCCTGTGTCCTCTCCCTAAAGGTAGGAACACCTGTCTTTTCAACCAGTGCGCCTTCCAGACATCATGGTAAGGAGATGGCCCTCGCGATAAATGCGCTGAATGAATGAATGAATACATAGAAGTGAATGGTGAGCACCTGGGAACTAAAAAAAAAAAAAAGCTAAAAAGGGAGCCCGAGAAGTTGGCTTAAGTTGAGATGTGGCTTTGGCATTTAACAATCAAAGAGCAAAGTGTTCCCCTGGCAGTGACCCATTCTCTCAAATTCCATTTGCACTTTCATCCCCCAATCCCAAGAGGTAAGTCAGCCCATCATTTATGCATTTTGAGCAGACCAATAGGAGATCCACATGAGCACGGAAGAGGTGTTTCCATTCTGCCTCAACCGCACGCCGATCTGGCACTCATTTTCTCTGCCCATCCAGAGGCCACGCTTCCCTGGAAAAGGGCTGAGGCAGATTTCGCTGTGGCTGCTCTCCATGCAACATTTAAAACAGTTTCCACTGAATATGGAAGCTAGTCCAGAAGGGAAAAACTACGGGGAGAAGAGCTGAGAAAGATTAAAGCAAACATTGATGAGGGAGGGAGTTCTGGGACAATGAGAGAAAGGCGGGCACATCGACCCTGTCTGGTTACGGTTGGGGAATAAGCTGTAAGGACTGATTGAATGGACCTCTTCTTTTTTTGTTGTTAATTGCTTTTGCTGTTATTGTTTTGCTTTTATTTTTAGCAGAAGAGCCATTTCCTTGGCCTGATGTAGGAAAGTAAAGGTAGTCAGTCCTTTGGGAATAGAGCAAGGTTGCTCCAAGTTATTTTTGCTATTGTTTTGTAAACACATATACCCATTTGGGGTAATTATAAGCCCCCCACTCCCTGCCCAGTTCTGGTAGATTCTTCCAGAAGATTGTGTCTCCCTGAGTTTTCCACATTCTATGTGTTGGAATGTTTTCAGGTTTCTTATATCATATTCTAATAATACACAGATTTAATTTTCTTTTATTCTCCTTTACCTATCTCTGCCTTTCTCAGTGACATAAAGGAAAACCAGGCCAGGTGTGGTGGCTCACGCCTGTAATCCTAGTACTTGGGGAGGCCAAGGCAGGTGGATTGCTTGAGCTCAGGAGTTGGAGACCAGCCTGAGCAAGAGCGAGACTCCATCTCTAAATAACCGGGCGTTGTGGCAGGTGTCTGTAGTCCCAGCCACTAGGGAGGCTGAGGCAAGAGGATCACTTGAGTCCAGGAGTTTGAGGTTGCTGTGAGCTAGAATGACATCATGGAACTCTGCCTGGGATGACAGAGTGGGACTCTGTCTCAAAACAGGAAAGCCAAAAGAAAGTTTTTGTACCTTTTGAGGCACCATGTTACAGAGCTAGCAATAATAGAAAGAAGATATAATCCCAAAGGGAAGATAAAATTCCAAAGGACACTCAGGGTTCCTTGATAAGCCACTCCCTACCCTGGCCTATCTAGTCATCCTTCCTTCCTCCAAGTATCCATGTTTTAATATGTTAAGGGGAGATGTACATTGTGAATAGAAACACAGGCTGTTTAAGTGCAATTTTTTTTTTTTTTTTGAGACAGAGTCTCAAGCTGTTGCCCTGGGTAGAGTGCTGTGGTATCACAGCTCACAGCAACCTCCAACTCTTGGGCTTGGGTAGAGTGCTGTGGCATCACAGCTCACAGCAACCTCCAACTCTTGGGCTTAAGTCATTCTCTTGCCTTAGCCTCCCAAGTAGTCAGGATGAGGCTGCCACAGCACCCAGCTATTTTTTGGTTGTAGTTGTCATTATTGTTTGGCAGGCCCAGGCTGGATTCAAACCTGCCATCCTGGGTGTATGTGGCTGGCGCCCTAGCCACTGAGCTACAGGCGCCGAGCCTAAGTGCAATTTTTTTATAGTTAACCACCAGGGGAAACAGACTGGGGTGGGAATAATACAAAACTAAGAGATCAGATAAGACGACCCAGGGTTTTCCAGTTGCTGTATTGGGTCTGTATTGGTTCCCTCCTCCCTTTTGCTTGCTACTTTATTTCTGAGGGTGGACTATGCTGAGTATTCCCCTCTTTTCAACTTAAAGGAGAAAACCAGGCAGATTCCCTCCTCTGTTTACCTTCAAGTCACCTTTGGGTAGTTTTCCTTTTAACGTGCTGGGGCTTGATAAATACACAGATTCTTTGGAATTTTCCCTTATGAAATTAGCTATCATCAACCATTATTACCTCCATTTAAATGAGTTTATCAGAATTATTTCAGTCTTCTAATGGGCCAGAACTCAGTCTTGGTCTGCTTTTGTAGAAGAGGAGAAAGAACTTGAAAGAATGACATAAGATGATGTCTCCCAAACTGAGGGAGAGATCTGTAATATCCATGTAATTGCCTGATGATTGTTGAGCGGCTATGTGTGAAATCACATTAAGTCACCTACTGAGGAGTTTAGTCCTTTCAGTGTTCTTTCATTTTTTTTTAATAAATCAAAGAGAAACTCTCGTTTCAGTTCTGGAGAGCCCTAACACCTCTGTAACCCTGGTATCTCCCCTTTTAAACAAAGAAGGATGAGTCTATTATTAACCTTTCATTTTTCATATTTAATATTGGTGGTACCACGCATCAGTGGCCAGTGGTCCTAATTTTTCCACTTATTCATTTCACCAGAGTAGGATCCCAATTTGTGCTAGGCTCAATTGAAGGCACTCGTGATTCAGGGGTTAACAAAATAGTTAACAGAGTAGTTCTTCTTCTTGTGGAATTTACAACAAAGTGGTAAAATACTTTCTCTTAAATTGAACCTAGGTTTTAAAAAGTGAGTTGTTAATTAAAGCAAAATAATTAGTTAAATACTGTTAAATGTGGTTCACAATTATGACAAGAAACAATAAAGGTGGCATTTGTAGGATCGAATTTGAAGAGACTAAGGGAAATTAGATATTAATTTCCTTTCTTTCTTCCTTACTTATTTTTTATTTTATTTTATTTTTGAGGCAGAGTCTCACTCTGTTGCCCAGGCTAGAGTGCCAGGGTGTCAGCCTAGTGCACAGTGCACTCCTGGGCTCAAGTGATCCTCCTGTCTCAGCCTCCCGAGTAGCTGGGACTACAGGTGCACACCATGACATGTGGCTAATCTATCTTTCTTTCTTTCTTTCTTTCTTTCTTTCTTTCTTTCTTTCTTTCTTTCTTTCTTTCTTTCTTTCTTAGACAGGGTTTTACTTGGTCACGTTGGTAGAGTCTCATGGTATCACCTTATCTCACAGCAACCTCAAACTCCTGGATTCAAGGGATTCTTACCTGAGCCTCCCAAGTAACTGGGACTATATGCACCTGCCACATCGTCCAGATAGTTTTTCTATTTTTATTTTATTATTTATTTATTTATTTATTTTTAGAGACAGTCTCACTTTATTTCCCTTGGTAGAGTGCTGTGGCATCACGTTCCCAGCAACCTCTGACTCCTGGGCTTAGGCAATTCTCTTGTCTCAGCCTCCCAGTAGCTGGGACTACAGGTGCCTGCCATAATGCCCAGCTATTTTTTGTTGCAGTTTGGCTGGGGCTGGGTTTGAACCCACCACCCTCGGTATATGTACCGTACTCACTGAGCCACAGGCACCACCCATGGGGTCTTTCTTGCTCTTGCTCAGGCTGATCTTGAGCTCCTGAGCTCAATCTATCCACCGGCCAGGGTCTCCCAGAGTGCTAGGATTATAGGTGTGAGCCACTGCGCCCCGCCTTTCTTTTCTTCTTTAAAAAGCACTGTATTCTCTGACTCTGGATTTTCCAGCCACTCTTCCTTATAGGAAAGACAGCCAGAAGAAAGATACAGTTGCTATTCTGAAAGTGCCAGAAATAGGGAAGAAAAAGAAATCAACATGTAACAGTGTGAGAGTAGGGGAGGGACTGGATGATCCCTGCTGGTGTGTTCCCGGGGCAGGTCTGGGGCAGAGGTGAGCTGGTCAGGATGCTCTAGGCCTGGGGGGAGGTGGCACAAGGAAGTCAGGCTGAGGCCCGGCACGGAGAGACATGTCTGCCATTCTAATGCATTTCAATTTGTTCCTGAAGGTATGGGGACACTGCTGTGGGGTTTTACACAGAGGAGTAGCGTGACCAGATGTGCTCTTAGAAAAAATGACTCTAGCTGCTTCTCTGTGAAATTTTCATTAAACAAAAAATTCTATTGAAGTGTTTTGAAATTAGTGAGAACAAAAACTAAACAAAAGAATCTCTTTCCTCCACCCTCCTGCTACTTTCCAGTAAAGCACAGTTCTTTGTCTTCCTCTGTTTTCTGCTCTTAAAGAGAGTGCCCAGGCCGACCAGCACTCTAGGAGGCCAAGGTCCGCGGAACCTTGAACTCAGGAGCTCAAGACCAGCCTGAGCAAGAGCAAACCCCATTTCCAGGCATTGTGGTGGGTACCTGTAGTCCCAGCTACTCAGGAGGCTAAGGCAGGAGGATTACTTGAGTCCAGGAGTTTGAGGTTGCTGTGAGCTAAGCTGAGCCCATAGCACTCTAACCTGGGCAATAGAGTGATAACTTTCTCCTTAAAAAAAAAAAAAAATTGCCTGGATTAGCACTCTGGAAGCCCAGGGCGGGTGGACTGCTTGAGCTCAGGAGTTTGAGATCAGCCTGAGCAAGAAAGAGACTCCATCTCTATTAAAAATAGAAAAACTAGCTGAATGTTGTGGTGGGTGCCTGTAGTCCCAGCTATTTGGGAGGCTGGGGCAGGAGTATTGCTTGAGCCCAAGAGTTTGAGGTTGGCTGTGAGCTGTGACACCGTGGCGCTATACCCAGAGCAACAGAGTGAGATTCTTTCTCCAAAAAAATGTGTGCCCCCAAAGATTTTCCAAACTTAACAAGGGTACTGAGAAAAGTTTAGGTTACCTTAGAGGTATTTTCATTTTGAAAACTTTTTAAAAATTTATTTAATTTTGAAAAATTTTTAAACATTTTTAAAGACAGAGTATCCCTCTCTCTGCCCAGGCTGGAGTGCAATGTCATCATCATAACTCATTATAGCCTCAAACTCCTGGGCTCAAGGGATCCTCCTGCCTCAGTGCCACAGAATCCTGCCATCTCCACCCTTTGCAAAGACAACCCATATTCTTGGTCTCATTGGACTGCTGGGAAACTCTTTTGAGATGGCTGGGACAGGTGTCACTATTGTCATTCTGCAGATGAGGAAACAGACTGTCCCAACCTGAGAGACACTCACATGGTTGCTCTTTCCAGGAGAGCCAGGAACGATACGCCAACTCCTTTCCACCTGGAACTCTGGGCTCTGAGGTTCCTGCCTTCACAGTAGCTCTCCCCACCATCGCACGACCGGGATGTCACTTCCCTTTGGACACATCCTCTGTTTGTGTCCCTTAGTTCTGCCCTGTGCCCTTCTTGTTTACATCCACGTCAAATACAAATTGCAAAAAGACTTCTTCCATTTCACTTTTGTACTCGAATAATTCTTGACACCCATTCTCTCCTAACCTCTTCCCCGTAGGGTTCAGTGATTATGTCAAAACTTGGTTATAATGGATCTGCTTTGGCTAAGAAGTACTTTCCTCTCTGGCATCTTTATATTTATTACAGACCTGGCGTTGTAGGGTGGACGCTCTTTGCTAATTTTTCTCTCCTCTCTTTCCCTTCCTCTGAGAAGCAGGTTATTACTATCCTAAATGCCTTGAGCTAAACGTCATTCATTCCACTGATTCGTATCTGTAGAGCGATGGGAAGAGCTGTTTGAAATGAAATGAGAACTGAAGCTTACACTGTTAAAAAAAAAAAAAAGGAAGAAGAAGAAGAAAGGAAGGAAGGAAGAAAAAGAAATGGGCTGACATCCGTCTCTCAGCGTGAAGGGATTAAGATGGTTTTAATTATCTCACCTGGCTTTTGTTATTTCATTTATTCTTGTTCCCCATGGTTTCCTTTGTCTAGCTAATAGGACAGCATATGATCTGGTGTTATCATGTGGCTTATCCCCTTTAGAAAACTTGAACAGTGCGCCCCCCCACCCCCAGGTGACCAAGTAAAAATCGCAATTCAACAGTGTTTCATAGATGTGTGATGACTGGAGCAGAGAGGCTTAGGTTCCTATGCTCAGTCGTGTACGGATGCCAGTAATAACCCAAATCCGGGGCTGCATATGTTACACTTTTTGAATAAAGTCAATGGGTTTCTAATGTGATCTGGATGTGAATAGAAGATGTGGTGATTGAAGGTAGCGGTGTAATCTCACAGAATGTCATCTCAGACACATCCACACTGCAGTGGGGGCCAGCCTCATGGTGTTGACATAAATGGGGGGTGTTTGGGGACCTGGCGGTTTCCTTTATTCATGTGAAATAGTACATCCGTGTATCAAAATAAAGAAATCATCTCTGCTTCTTGGGCTTGGTTCTAAGATGATGACTGGAGTTGGTTTATTTGCTGTTTTCTCCTCTGAAGAATTCTGTTTGATCTGACTTGGAGTAGTAAAGGAGTTTGCTGTAGGTCTTCTTAATTTGAAAATATCTGAAAATTGTCCTATGATAAAGACCCAGGCAGTAGTCTTGAATATGGACCCTATTAACACAAAGCTCAAAAAATAAGAATGGGCTGGGAGCGTGGCTCACACCTGCAATCCTAGTGCTCTGGGAGGCCGAGGCAGATGGATCTCTTGAGCTCAGGAGTTCAAGACCAGCCTCAGCAAGAATAAGACCAGGTCTCTAAAAATAGCCAGGTGTTAGTGGAAGGTGCCTGTGGTCTCAGCTACTTGGGAAGCCGAGGCAAGATAATCACTTGAACCCAAGAGTCTCAGGCTGCTGTGAGCTGTGACACAGCACTCTACCAAACACAAAAACGTTAGAATAAAAAAAAAAAAAAAAAAAAAGAGAGAGAGAGAGAGAATGAATAATATATTGCAAAAGGGAGTCAATCCAGGGAACTAGAAATTATTCCAGCCCCTATGGCCAGAGGAGTCAAGTGACCCAAGGGAAATTGAGACATTTGCACCTGCCTTGGGGCCTATAGTGGGCAGGCAAGGAGATTATTTCCCTGGCTGTTAGGGAAGGGGTCTGGCCAGCAGGCAGCTATGCAGACCACCTAGTGGGGGAAGGCCAGGGTGGACAAGTGGACAGACCCTGCTGCCTTATTCTTGATCACTTCTGGAGAGTGGGAGCCTCCAAGCTGTTGCTTTTGTTCAGAATCAATAAACACAGTGAGAAAAGGCCATGAGTGAAAAGTGAAAGGATGACCAAAAAGTGAAAGGCATGTCGGCCTGCAGTCGGGTGGGCTAAGGAGGCACAGTGGATAGCACATCCTGACCTCAGGGGCTAGAAACCCAAGAGCAGCCAGAAACAGGATGTCTTTCTTGAGGGTTAAGCCATGTGGCTGGGACACGTCTCTAAGATCTGGGCATGCAAAGCCTCCTGGCTGACCAGACAAGTGATTGGGGATTGAAATTAGGAACACACTTCGCTGCAACCTCCCGCCATGCCCCCAGCTCTTCCAGAGCTCTCCCCACTACCAGCACACTCAGAGGGATACAGGAAATCTTCCCTCCCTCCCTTTGGAAACAGCAAAGGGAAACCCAAGAAATTACTTTCAATCTGATCCTTATAACGGAATGCCCCACTGATCAGTACAAGTGAGGGACGAACACATTAGTGCCCACATAGAATGGCTTTTGGAAAAGGAAGATCTGACCCACTGAGCCGAATGATCATTACAAGCTGTAATCAGTGAAACCAAATTTCACAGTAAATGGAACATTTGCTATCCTCCCCGAGAAAAAGAAATTTCACCCTGCAAAAAAAATACACCGCTCCAGCATTGACTGAGACAATTCCCCATCTCTTTCTGTAGTGCAGACTCCAGGATGGTTTGGTTTGGTTTTCTGAGGTATTATTCACACAGGTGGTCCTGCTACTCCATGTGAGCCAACCGAGCTGATTTATGGAATCTTGACAGCAGTTCCGGCTTCCAGCTCAAGTCAGAGATGTACAGATTCGGCTGGGTGCTGAGAGCCGGTCAGGGGGCTTCCCCGTTCTGGGGTGAACACAGGTAAACAATGTGAATCAAGGCAATGCAAATCAGGGAAGTGGCCGTGAGCAGGTTACCCTCCCAGAGTCCATTGCCAGCAAATTCAACTGCTGCTAAACCCAGTGTTGAATATCTTCAGAATTCCATGGGCTCTGTCCAGAGGGGGGAAAAGGCAGGATTGTCTAGTAACCTGTAGACACACGAAGAGGACTTTCTACACAATTTAAGGGATCTTCATATGGGCCTCTTAAAAACTCAGCCTTATTTCTGTCTCAGTTTTTCAGAAAATGGCAAAAATCTTCAACTGGAGCAAAAAGAACCTCCTCATTTTTTTTTTTCCCAATAGAATCTTCCTGTCTTTGATTTTCAGATGCTGGCATTTGGGAAAAAAAAAAGAGAGAATCTGTAGTGGTGTCCAGCAGAGCAGGCTGAGCACATTCTGGGCACACGAGAGTCTGACGGATGCTCAAGCCTTGCGCTGGCTGAGTTGTAATGATGAAGCAGCCCCCACTAGATGATCCTGGAAAATAGGGTGTCTCACCTGGGAGGGTGCCTCTCAGGAAAAAGAGCTCCCCTCACCATCCGGAGGGGTCATCAGCCCAACTTTGACAGCCCTAGTCATTGATGAGAAAGTCTTTGCTCTTGCTAAGCTCTGATCTGTGCCTCCCACCTCTTCTCAAAGGAGACATGAA
Source organism: Galago senegalensis (assembly GCA_963575145.1). NCBI lineage: Eukaryota > Metazoa > Chordata > Mammalia > Primates > Galagidae > Galago > Galago senegalensis. Next base: position 42,583 of record CAUYTI010076110.1, on the reverse strand, counting down.
TTGTAAAATGTCTTTGCCCTGGAGCAAGAAAAGACCTCAGCTATAAATAATGTATTTGTCAAATTTAGATAAAAGGCCGACGTGTATTCTTAACTGGCAATAGGAACAAATGTGCTTTCGTATAAACATGGCTTGAGCCAATCTGAGCATCATCTGAAATGGGACCATATGGAATGGCCACTTTTGTAGGTCACACATGATGGACAATTGGCTACTTTCCATGATTCAACCTCTAACAGGACGGTTAGGAACCTCGATTGTGGATCCAGCTTAGGCACTTACCAGCTGGGGTCTTGGGGAGGTCGCTAACTACTCTGTCATAATTTCATCATCAGATAGTACTCATTTCATCGTATTAATCTCATTCTCATGACCTTCGTAAACAATAAAGAGTTTAATGCCTGGAGAGCATTCAGAAGAATTCTTGGCACATAAAAATCACTGTTCATCCCTCTGTCACAGGACTTTGCTGATCCTAATTAAATAGGTTATCCTAGACCAGCGATTTTCAATTGGTGTGCTATGGAGGATCTTAGGTGTGCCACGAAATTTTGTAAAGATCATTACTTAAATTGCTTCTGAAAGAAGATCAAAGCCTAGTAAGTATATTCTTTTTTTTTGATCAACATAATTTAAGTGTGCCACGGAAGTTTAACTATAGTTTCAAGTGTGCCATGGGATTAAAAAAAGATTGAAAAACACTGCTGTAAAAGAATACAGTCTGCGTGGGATGGAGTGAGTGGACACAGAGGGACATTTGTCTGAGACATCACGTTCAGAAAGGGCTTCAAATGTTACCTCCAAATGAAGGTAAACAGACACAATGGCAAGATTTAGGAATTATTAGTTCATTGTAAATTATTAATTATTAACAGTCAAATTTATAACAGCACTTCGAAACTTATTTTGGTATATTTCCATTGTTGAATGTACTTGAACCTCAAAAAATCAAATCAAAACATAGAGCTGGCTCAAACGTCTCGATCTCTGAGAAGCAGTAAAAGGCAGTAACTCCTGTATACTTATCCTGTTGAAAATACAAAGGGAAAATACTGCTTAAAGGACCGCGCTCATGGGGTCCTCCCTTGGCAGAGCCCTGGACTTTTACAAACAGGTCATTTCCACCTTCAGCTCAATGATCTATTAGAGTTTTTGTGGTCATTTGTCCCATTGAACAGCTTGTCTCACTGCCTGTGCCAAGAAGCAGCACCTTGAGTTTCTTTGCCAACGTTTGTCAAAGACCCTATTGAGAGAAATAATATTTAGGAAAAAAATAAGTGAGACATCAGACAGTATTCCATGTCCTCAGATATTCTGAAACCTAATCATGGATGAAAGCAGCTTGGTAAAAAAACCGCTTATTGACATGATATTTTATTTCGTTTTCTCTTTTCAGCTTTTGGGAATTTTGTTTCATATTTATTATTATTATTTTATTAATTTTTTATTTCAGGTTAATTTGAGGGTGCAAAGAATTCGGTTATAACGTTTGCATTTGTTAGATAGAGTCCCTCTTGTAGTTGTGTCCTGCCCCCAGGATACATAATATTTTAATTGCTGTCCCCCCAGATTGCTTCACTGAATTATGTACCTGTGTAATGGGTATATATGGGAGGTGATTCAGTGGAAGTCTTGTTGAGTTCTCCAAGTTAATATTGTTATTTCAAATATTGTCCACATCACGCACAGGGAAAAATTCCCGCTTGGTCCTGGAATCAAGAATGGTCAGTTTTGGAAATGATTATATTTCCATTTTCAGGATGGCCCTCAGAATCTTTAGAAACAAATGCACAATCCAAAAAATAAAAGTTTATACCCATCTTATTACAGTTTCTATTTTATGTCTTCACCATCATTTTAGTCTCTCTTGCTTCTTAAAATCGGCCTATGGAGGTAGTGATTGACAGATGACAAAATCCACCAATGTTAAGGGTAAAATTCAATGAGTTTCAACAAATGGGAAAGTTTGTGGAGCTACCAACATCCTATTCATATATGTAATATTTCCATTACTCACCCAAATTTCCTAGTACTCATATTGTCAATCCTTTTTCCCCACCTCTAGGCCCTGGAAAACTACTGATCTGCTACTACAGCTTTGCCCTTTCTAGAATTTTGTACAAGTGGAATCACACAGTTGGTTGTGTCGGAACTCTCCCTTAGAACAATCCTTTCGAGATTTACCTATCTTACTGGGTATACTGGACATTCCTTTTAATTGCTGAGTAGTAATATCATTGTGTGAATATACAGTAGCCTCAAATTTAGGTTGATGCTAATTTGGAGCTATTATTAGTAAAGCTGCTATAAACATTAATTTACAAGTCTTTGCATGAATGTATGTTTTTCGTTTTCTTAGGTAAATAACTAGGCATGAAATTGCTGGATTAAATAGTACCTGTACGTTTAAGTTTATGAGAATCTGCCAAATTATTTTCCAAAGTGGCTGTACTATTTTGCATTCATCGGCAATATAGCAGCATTCCAGTAGCTCCATGTCTTTGTCAATACTCAGTATTGTTGGTCTTTTTAATTTTAGATAGCACTAAAGGAAGGAAGTAGTGGCTTCATTATGTGGCTTGATTTTGTATTTCCCAATGGCTACTGATGTATTGATATTTTTATGACATTTCTCATTCATATATCTTCTTTTAGGGAAATATCTGGCTAAAACTTTTGCCCAGTTTTTTAAAAAAATGAGTTGTTTGTCTTCTCATTATTGAGTTGAAAGAGCTCTTTATATATTCTGCATAGTACTTGGGTATATGCTTTGCAAATATCTTAGCAATGCAGTTTCAAAAGCAAACATTTTAAATGTTGATAGTCTCATTTATCAAGTTTTTCCCTCATGATTTTTATGTCTAAGACATCTTTGCCTAACCCAAGCTTACAAAGATGATCTCATATTCTCTTCCAGAAATTTTACAGTTTTGGATTTTTTCATTTCGATCTGTGGTCCATTTTGAGTTATTTTCTTGTGTGTAGTGTTTCCTTCTTTGTACATCAATATCCAATTGTTCCAGCATCATTTGTTGAGGGGCATAACCTTTTCCCACTGAATAATCTTTGCACCTTTTAAAAAAACAATATGCATGGGTCTATTTCTGGACTCTATACTGTTAGATTGATTTCATTAGCTCGTGTATATAGTCATGACCATGTAAAGAAATTTTGGCTCATAAAGTTATGTATTGGATTGTGGTCCCATAGGTCCCATTATAATACCATGTTTTTACTGTAATTTTTCTATGTTTAGATGAGTTAGTACACAAATCCTTGCCATTGTGTTCCAGTTGCCTACAGTATTCAGCATAGTAACGTGTGGTACAGGTTTAGGCTAGGAGAATAGGGCTGCACCATACTGACCAGGTTTGCCAGAGGCTCTACCATCTAGGTTTGTGTAAGTACACTCTAGGATGTTCACACAACCATTTCTCAGACTGTATCCCCATCATTAAGTGACACACGACTATATATGGATTGCTATAGCTTTATAGCAAGTCTTGAAATTAGGTTGTCTAACTCCACCAAATTTGTTCTTTTTCCAAATCGTTTTAAGTGTTCCAGGTCCTTTATATTTTAATATACATTTTAGAACCAGCTTTTCAATTTCTACATGGCAGCCATAAAATTGTGCCTTTGTAGACCTCCCATTACAAGGAGTGCAATTTTGATACAGGGTCCCAGATGCTGTGCTTTGAAATCGTCATTTCATTTTGGCCAGGGCAGTGCCTTCCACAGGCTGCTCCGTAGTCAAGGAGTCAGTATGGTGAGGACATTATAGCAAACTCAGTACTAGAGGATGTGAAACTTCTCTTCTGGCCCATTGGCTGGCTTTGTTGAAACTTCCTTAGGTTGCATGACAGCTTAGAAGAATTCCAGCCAACATGCTCCTCCCTCTCTTTCCCTTGGGTTCAAACTCGCCTCATTCCCTGACATGTTTCCCAGAATTTTCCAGCTCTCGCCCTGGTTTTCATCTCACAAGCATCTTACTTAATAAAATCCTTGCACATTGAATCCTGTCTTGACGTCTAATCAGAGGATCTAGATTAACGCAAGAGGTACTGAGAGTGGTTTGAAGAAACAGCAAGATAAAGTCATACAATTAGCTCATTGGCAGATAAGAATCGCATGTATGGTTTCTGGCATAAGAGGCAGACCAATTGCTAAAATTTCACTGGTGGCGACTCTTGAAAATGTCCCAGTAAAGGCAAATGCTGTGATGCGTGTGTTGATATAAACATTTGGAAATATGGGAGGAATAGTGCCTATAAATACACAGAACTGGTTGGCTAAGGCAAAGTGCATTGACTCCCTGCTAAGGGAATGACAGATCTTAATCTAAGGTCTATTAATATGCACCTAATTGCTAAGTGGGAGAACCATGGAGCCCCTAGTAGTAAGGGGGGCAGCAGATAAAGATCTCCTTCTCACCTGTAGCTGAAGGGCAGGCACAATCAAAATAGAAACTTAAGACCTAATGATGAGGGTCTCAAAGCTTTGGAAACATCAAACATCCTTTTAGGCAAGGAAGCTGGATACCTGTCCTTGATGGTGTTGACTCTGTGACACTCCTACCTTCACCCCGTGGCTACCCAGCTTTCCCTAGTAAGAGTTAAGGCCTTGGCCATGCTGAGAGGTGCTGCAGAATCTTCTTTCCCCAAAGACTCTCTCTGTCCCCTTGAGACCTGCCACCATCTCCACTCCAGCTGCCAGACTGATAATTAGAGTTAAGTCCCTAGATAACCCAGCTGCAGTCAGGGTGGGCCTGATAAGGCAAGCAAGAGATTATACATAGAAAGATGTAAGACAACTATCTGCCATGTGCTGGCAGAGCCTGGGGAGTACTTCTGGGATTTGATTTTAAGGGTGCTTGATCTAGGAAGCTGGAGTGTACAGTGGGATAAGCAAGAATTCATTGAGTTGGGGCATTTTCTTGGAGTGTGGGACATATTGCCTTACAGAGATCCAGAGGACAAAACAAACTCACTGATGGGGATGGAAGAGACAAATGATGGGCAAAGCAGAAATGAATGAGCTTCCCTAGCAGATAGGAAGGGAAAGGATAAAGAGGCTAAGCATGGCTGTGTTCTAATAAAACTTTATTTATAAAAACAAATGATAGGTGGATCTGGCCATAGTTTGCTGACACTGCCCTAGATAGCAGCTAACCAAGGTACTGCTTAATATCTATCATTTTCAAAGAAGAAAAAAGCTAAATACAAGATGAAAAGTCTGAGAACAGTTGCCTCAATAAAAAGTCACTATTTGGTACTCAGTTCCTGACACTAAGCCACATTTCAAACTGGGAGCCCTTTGACTTAAGAGACAGCCAGGTCCTACTACAGAACTGCATAATGTCATGGCAAGTATAAGGGCCTGTCAATTAAGTTTGCAAACTTGCCACCATGCGCTTATGTTGGCAGCACTAAATAAATAGCTCAGTAAGGTTTCATAACCTTGATATATGGGTGTCTCAGAGGTGTGTTCAGATTGATGTGTGGAGGTGTCTTGCTAAGTGGTGTTCATTATTGTTGCATGTTTTTGTGTGCAGTGGAGAATGTTGGAGCTTGAATTAGAGAAACAAATAAACATTAAATTTCTTGTTAAATTTGGCAAGAGTAGAAGTGAAATAAGGGACATGTTAGCCCTAGTTAATGGGATAAAGCCATGAAGGAAACAGCAGTGTAGCTTGGCACCTGTAGTACAGTGGTTACGGTGCCAGCCACATGCACCAAGGGTGGCAGGTTTGAACCCAGCCTGGGCCTGCTAAACAACAATGACAACTTCAACAACAACAAAAAAATAGGTGGGCACTGTGGTAGGCACCTGTAGTTCCAGCTACTTGGGAGGCAGGGGCAAGAGAACAGCTTAAACCTGAGAGTTTGAGGTTGCTGTGAGCTGTGATGCCAGCACTGTACCAAGGGTAACATAGTGAGACTCTGTCTCAAAAAAAACTAAATAAATAAAAAGAAAGAAAGAAAAAGAAAACAGCAGTGTACAAATGGATTAAGCATTTTTCCAAGGAAAGAGAACATGACATCAAGTCCAGCCCTACCACTGGAATTGTCTAATCAAGTAGAATCTATGGGCTGAGATTGTCAATGAGGAAAAGCTGAAGCAGTGTGGAAGTTTATGACAACCTGCAGGAGGAGAATCACAGTGCAGGCCTCTGTGATTCTGAAATAATGCCAGACCATCCTCAGCAGAAAATAACAGCTTTGGGAAATAGTCCCTGGAGTATCACTGGGCCCTGGTAGAGTTGAAGTGCTTAACTGTGGGACACCAAGTGCCATACATCCAGAACTTACCATTATGAAATAGGTTTTTCAGGGCCTAAAGTCAATGGGCCCAGAGGGTCCAATATAAGATGGAAATAGGGCACTCAGGACCGGATGGGGCTAGGGTCAGAGGGCACATGTCAGTTGCTCAGGGAGGTTGCTCAGACTTTGTAGTTGCATTAACACACCTGATCCCTATGCCCAGCTCATGGAGGAGGAAAAAGTCAAAAAGCTACAGGTTGGCTTAGAGATGGTTGGCTCAGTATGCAGGTGCAAGCCAAAAGGGACAGGGCTGCATTCCAGCCATGTTCATGGACGGCTGAAAGGTGGTTGGAAAGAAAACATTTTCACGATGGGCTGAGCTTGGAGTTGTGCACCTGAAGTTGCCGGAGCTGAGAATACATGCAGACAACTGGACAGTGGCCTGGAAGGAAGAAGAAAGGATGATTGAAACAAGGAGTTCTGGGGAAGAGGTATGTGGATGGGCAGATGGGAGGGAACCCAAAGTGTGAACATGTATGTGTCATGTCTGAATTCCCAGAAAGCATCCACCCACCACGGAAAGGGCGCCAAATGATTAAAGCAGCCAAAGTGACTCGGCTGGTTGATATTTGCCAGTTTTGTCATTAGGCACCCAGAACTGGCATCACAGACCCACAAAGAAAATAGCCAGGGTGGCCAAGGCAGAGGTTACTATTGAGTCCAGCACTGTGCCCTTCTTCTTGCCCAGGCCTGTTTCACTACTGCCATCTCTCAATGTCCAGTTTGCCCACAGCTGATGCCAACTGAGGCCCTGAGCACCAATCCTTGGGAGACCAGCAGGCCTTGTAGCTGTGAGTAGGCTCTGTGGGCTCTTCCCATCTTGGAAGGGCTGGAATAGATACCCCACCTCTGGGGATGGAACTGTCTCTCCCACCTGCAGAGCCTCAGTGTCTGTGTAGCTCTAGAAAGCTCACATTGGCTGCTGGATTGAAGCTGAGCTGTATGGGGAAAGGTGGAAGACCAGGAGACCTCTTAGGGCAGTGGTCCCCAACCATTTTGGCAGCAGAGACCAGTTTCATGGAATTTTTCTTTGGACGATTTTTCCATGGTGGAAAATCGGGAGACCACTTAGGGTAGTAGTTCCCAACCATTTTGGCACCAGGGCCTGGTTTCATGGAATTTTTCCTTGGACAGTTTTTCCCTGGACCTGGGCAAGGGGAGGTTGGTTTGGGGATGATTGAAACACATTACATCTCCACCACAGGTCATCAGGCATTAGATTCTCCTAAGGAGCACATGACCTAGATCCTTCGTGTGCAGTTTATAGCAGCGTTCTTGCTCCTATAAGAATCTAATGGCTGCTATTCATCTCATAGGAGGTGGAGCTCAGGCAGTGATGTGAGTGTTGGGGAGCGGCTGTAAATACAGATGAAGCTTTGTTCACCTGCCACCTCTCACCTCCTGCTGTGCAGCCCAGTTTCAAACAGTTTACACACTGGTACTGCTCCATGACTCAGGAAATGGGGACTACAGACATAGGAGACTCTTACAATAGGCCAGTTGATAAGAGCTGGTAAGAACTGATGGTTGGGTGGCAGTAGAGATGGTGAGATGCTACCATTCAAATTTAAATAAATAACTAAAGATAGACAGAGTACTTTCTTCCAAGGAATCTCAGACCCACCTTCTACATTTTAATGGACAATATGTTCTCGCTGATTATCCTCCGACTCAATGAATCTTTTGATAAAATTGCAAACCATGTTTCAAGGTTCCATGGGCACAAAGAAAGCAGGGCAAATCTCTAGTGGCTATGTGCCCAGAAAGGGTGTTACTTTTGGCAAAATGAACCAAAGCAATTTCCAAACTAGTATTTATTCGTTCTTAAATTATGCACACAACAAATGACTGGGTGAGCCGACTCCTCTAACCCGTGTACTAATGTGTTGGTAGGCTTATAATTTGGAGCACTCACTCAGGAAATTCTGAAATTAAAGTTCTTTCACAAGTGTTGACTCATCCCCTCAGCACTTTCTGAATATATCCATTTAACACACCAATTAGTAATTCTAAATTGCATTCTAAATTCTGCAGGTGATTTTTCTGATGAAATGTTGCTTTGCTAATTCTAGGGGGTGTTGTTTATAGAGTTTGCTTTCACATTGAAAATAGCTTTGGCTTTTGCTTTTGATAAAAATGGTAACTAATAGAAAAAGGTCCAGCCAACCAGATAGGCCACTGTGGCTTCGACATGGTCTACTGGGTCTCTAAAGTTGACAATCAAATATAGTGACCATGTGTATATTTTTCACACTTGTAGAAAGCACGTCTTTGGCGTAAGATAGTTTAAGGAAAAAAATCATTGCCTTTAACTATGTAGTACGCCCAGGAAACATGCATAGTGTATTCCGTATAGGGCATATAACATGTCTATGTTTATTTCACCATTGAGTAGTTTCCTGAGATAGATTAATTGTCTTCCATAAATGCCTCGTGCTCAATGTCATCCTAATTTAAAACTAATGATTTCAAATCTTAAGCAAGAATAGATACTCCTTCCTAAGAACCCTTTACACAGACCTTTAAATCACATACACACATAGAATAGTTCTTATTGTGTGTGTGTTTTCAGATTTCTTTATTGGATATATGCAGAAAGCTTCCATTCTGAAGCAGAGTTTCCAGCTAAATTTGGGACAGGGAGAATGAAATGAAGATAACAATTTAGCATCTGTCCTCATCATGTGTATGTCACCATGGCTTGGAAGACACAGATGAATGACATGGAGAGTAGGGTAAGACATTGGTGGTGGTGACAGAGAAAAGCCTTTTCGAAGATTGCTTTCTGCAAAGCACAGGCCTCCCTGGCTTGGCCAGTGGGAAGCTTGGAACCAAAATATTTACAGCTCCTAAATGTACTGAATACAGCTATTCAGTGCGTGTGCACATTTGTTTATGGTTCTTCAGTATTGAGGCTAAAGAACACGGGCTCTCAGAAAACAGTGCACTGTGTTAGAGAAAGGAGGGAGTGGACAGAAATGTATAACCAAGGACTCCAGAGGAACTGAGTGTCCTACCACACATGGAAGAATTCATCCTGTCTGCTCCTTGCCTTGTTTCCTTGTTTCTTCACTACAGTCTCCCTTTACAAAGTTTATGAAAGAGAAATTTAAGGTTCTGCTTTGGGGTGAAACTATATGAAAGTTAATAAATCCTACATTCTATGAAACCATAAAAATGAAGCACATATTTTTGTTATACTTTTGGCTGCCATAATTGTTTCAAGGGCCTCTCACTTTTTCCCAGGAAAGCCAAAATCTAGATGTTTTATTTTTACCGCTAACAGTTATTATATTCAAGTTAGTTGATATTAACTCATTTGGAGCTCCTCAGCCAGGGCCCATGCTCTCCAAACCTGTAGAATCAGGAACGGTGTTTTGCATGGTGATGGCAACAGGATGACATATTTGAAATCTCAGCACATGGCTAACAAATCTGTTGACTGTCTCCTCCTTTCCTGAATCTCTCCTTTTCTGGCTTTCCTTGTCTTCTTCCCTGTGAATGCCTGGATCTGTAAAACTCTCCCAGTTCTGGTTTCTTCTGATCCCCCAGTCAAACACCCAGCCACACATAGACACATAGATACACATACACACATACTCACACATACCCACACATGTATGCCTATACAGACACACATATATACAGACACACACATCCCGCCCCACAACAAGACAGAATTTTATCTATTTTCTTTCCTTTGGCTTCTTGCTCATTTCTCTGTTCTTCCTCCATTTACTTGTCTCCTTTTTGTTTTCCGTTTTAAAATAGATATTAGGGCTTGGCACCTATAGCTCAACAGGCTAAGGCGCCAGCCACGTACACCTAAGGTGGAGGGTTCAAATCCCCAGCCCAGACCCACCAAACAACAATGACGGCTGCAACCAAAAAATAGCCAGGCGTTGTGGCAGGTGCCTGTGGTCCCAGCTACTTGGGAGGCTGAGGCAAGAGACTTGCTTGAGCCCAGGAGTTGGAGGTTGCTGTGAGCTGTAATGCCACGGCACTCTACCCAGGGGGACAGCTTGAGGCTCTGTCTCAAAAAAAAAAAATAGATATTAGAACTGGAATCCATCGACTTTAATAACGATGGGAAAGACGGATTGACTTTTGGTGTCTTCCAAACCAGAGAACATTTCTCATGCTCCGTGGGAAAAGAAAAAAAAAAAGTTGGTAAATGTTTACTTTCCAGGAATTAAATGAAAACCAATTCTTGAAACTTAGGACTTTCTAGGGATAAGAACTTAAGGCATAGCACCAGGGGACACAGACTTTCAATTTTCAGTAGGTTTATTTATTAATGAGTTTATTCGCAGCTGCCATTCGGAATAGCAGCTCAAGAAGAGAGTTTATTTTAAAGTAAAAATAAAAATTGGTAAGCACCATTTGTAGTGAAATACATACTTATGGGAGAAGGCATGAATCGTAAATGTATATAGCACGGTGAATTTTTACAAAGGTAATGATCTGTATCAAGAAAACAGAACATGACCAGGCCCTTCGCTTCTCCCCTCTTGCCCCCTCCCAGTGATTAAGTCGCAACAAGAGGGACTACTCCCCTGGCTCCTCTCACTATGGATTAATTTCACCTGTTTTTGAGTTTTATATAAATATGATTTCATAGTACGTTTTTTTTTTCCCTAACTTATTTCTTTTCCTTAACATACCCCGAGACATGTTCATGTTGTTAAAATAGAACAGTAGTTGATCCCTTTTTACTGCTTTTTTGTAATTAACAGTATGCGTATATCCCAGTTTGTCTTTTTATTGGTGACGAACATTTGGATGGTCCCCAGTTTTTTGGTTACTGTAGAAAAAGCATCTCTAAATATTCTTATACATGCCTTTGGAGCGTACACATATAGGCAATTTTGTTAGGTATTTATCTAGGCATGGTGGTTGTGGGTTATAGAATAGGGTATGTAGTTTAGCTTTAATAAATACTGCCAAATTGTTTTTTAATGTGATTGTACAAATTTATACTCCCTAAGAATTCCACTTGTTCTACATTCTTGCTGATACTTGATGTACATTCTATCTTGTTATTGTCAGCTGTTCTGTGGGTTATATAGAAGTATTTCATTTTGGCTTTCATTTTTATTTCCCTCATGACTAATGAGCACGATTTCCTATGTCTATTGACAATCAGAGACATCTTTTCTTTCCCAGAGCGCTTGTTCAATTCTTGTTCGTTTTTCTGTTGTGTTGTTTGCCTTTCCTCAAGGATGTGTGAGCTTGTGGTAGGCAGCCTCCACAACCACCTGCAGTGATCCTCACTGCTGTGTTCACACCCTGAGTGTGCACTGAATCTAATGACTCACTCTCACTTGTTTTTCTTTTTCTAGAGACAAGGTCTGGCTCTGTTCCCCAGGCTGGCATGCAGTGCCACAATCATAACTCACTGTAATCCTGAACTCCTGAGCTCAAGCTAATCCTCCCACCTGGGCCTACCAAGAGGCTGGGGCAACAGTCATGAGCCGCTGTACCCAGCTTGATTCTCATCTAATGAATAGAATATGGCAAAGGTGATGAGATGGCATTTCTTCTTTTTCTTCTTCTCTTCTTCTCCTCCTCCTCCTCCTCCTCCGTCTCCTTCTTCTTCTTCCTCTCCTCCTCTTCCTCCTCCCTCTTCTTCTTCAGACAGAATCTCACTCTGTTGCCCTGTGTAGGGTGTCAGGGCATCATAACTCACAGCAATCTCAATCTCAAAAGATACTCTTGCCTCAGCCTCCTGAGTAGCTGTGACTACAGGCATCCACCACAACTCCTGGCTAATTTTTCTCTTTTTACTAGGGACAGCATCTTGCTTTTTCTCAGGCTGGTCTTAAACTCCTGAGCTCCAGCAGCCCACCCACCTCAGCTTCCCGAAGGACTAGGCTTACCAGGCCTAGCTGAGATGTCGTTTCTAATATTGAGTTTCAAGAAGATGGCAACTTCTCTGTTGTAAATCCTCTCTCTCTCTCTTTCTCTCCTCCCACCTTTGTCTTGGGGGAAGCCACCCAACTTTGAGCTGCCCAATGGAAAAGTCTACACACTAAGAAACTGATACTTGCAGCCAATAGCCAAGGAGCATCTGATTCCTGGCTACAGCCACGTAAGAGAGCTTGGAAGCACAGCTTCCTCCTTGGTGAGGCCTTGAGATGTCTACAAACAGGTCCCAGATGATGGCTGAACTGCAATCTCATGAGATACCCCAAGCCAGAGGCACTCACCTAAGCCGTGTTCAGATTCCTGATCCACAGAAACTGAGATAATAAGCATTTGCTCTTCTGAGCACCTCAGTTTCGGGGTAGCTTGCCCTGTAGCACTCTTTGTCACTCTTTGTAGATATAGTTCAAATGAATCATTTTTATATGTATTACAAATATATTCTCTCGCTCTTGGTTTTCCTTTTAAATCTTGATTCCTTCGATAAGTAAAAATTCTCAATTTTTCAAGGATTTCAACGGATTTTACCTTTCTTTAATGGTGAATGCTAGGGTGCTCTTTCTAAGAAAGTTAAAAATATCATTGCTTATCTAGAAGTCGTGAATGTTTTCAATCGCTCTATTTTCAAAAGAAAAACTCATCAGAATAAAAAATATGTTTCCCATAATCACATTATAATGCAGAGAAATCTATTGAACAATTACCGAGAGAAAAAGCTCCATGCTGATTTCTTTAGGTTCATAATATTCTTCAATCCTCACAGGTATTACATAGCAGAGATGAAATTTAAAACCAGACCTGTATGAGTCTTTTGAAGTCTTTACCATTTATTGTTTATTTAGTCATTACTTTCTTGACACAAGCTCGCCGTTTGGGAGTCCTGACTTGTATTTTCTGTCTTAGTGGGGAAGAAGAGGAATAAAATCAATCAGTTTGGCTTTTAAAATACATTGACTTTTTTGCGCATGTGCATCTTTTGGATTCTGTGCAGTTTGAGCTGGAAGAAACAGAATGTACACTGGGCTCGAAACAGAATGTACACTGGGTCCTGTCTTCTTCACCATGAATGAATGTTTCATAGTTGTGTGAACTTGGACAACACATTTAACCTCTCTGAGTGTGTTCTGGCATTTTTTCCTTCCCTAAGCAGCGAACATTTTGCCTTTTTATTTATTTATTTATTTATTTATTTTTTGAGACAGAACCTCAAGCTGTCCCCCTGGGTAGAGTGCCATGGCATCACAGCTCACAGCAACCTCCAACTCCTGGGCTCAAGCGAGTCTCCTGCCTCAGCCTCCCAAATAGATGGGACCAGAGGTGCCCGCCACAACGCCTGGCTATTTTTTGATTGCAGCCATCATTGTTGTTTGGCGGCCTGGGCTGGATTCAAATGTGCCACCTTAGGTATATGTGGCTGGTGCCTTAGCCACTTGAGCCACAGGTGCCAAGCCACATTTTGCCTTTTTAACAGTGCCCTGATTGTCTCTAGGGAGTTTCCTCTTAATTTCTGGGGGCAGCCTTGGTGGAACAAATCAGGAGCATTGCCCTCCTGCTCAGAAGACACCTATGGCCCTGGAGGCCCCTTCCACTAGCTCCTCCTTCTCCCCATCACAGAATAGCCAAAGATCAGGTACACACCCCAGGCTTGCATCATCATAAACTCATTCTGGTGAGGCAGTGGGGTAATAAAACATTGGAAAGTAATTGTTTGCAGTCCAGTGGACCTGAATGACATTCAGTAGTAGTTCTGCACCGTCTCCATCTCCGTGGCGCAAGGCCCCATGAGGATTGAATTATATCATGTAGCTAAAGCAACTAGCACCACACCTTTCCCCTAGTAATCGTTCAATAAATGCCATGCATCATGTCATGATTATTAGCAAACATATATTCTATGCTGGTTAATGAGTTTTCCTTTTGACAATACAATAATAAAACACATTCTGTAGTTTAATTTTTATGTCCATGATATTTGTATTTGGCAAACCAAGTCAGCAGCTTGGCACATCTGATTCATGCTTCACTTCGAGTTCTTCATTATAACTAAGGGCCTTGTCCCTCTGAGTAGCCAAGTACATAGAATGAGGAAAAACAGACCATAAGTATAGACAGCTGTTAAGAAACTGACGTGTATGCACACGTGCTGTTTTGTATTCTTATAAATGATATTTTGTGCCTGTTAACAGTTTGATAAATGTACGGCTAACAATTGAACGTTCTGAACATCCTGTTGGGTCTCAGGTATTAACTTTTTGACTTAAATCTCTATAAATTCTTTGAATGGAAACTTTCAGGGTCTGGATAATTACACAACTTGTTTGTATGTCTCTATATAATTGTTTTTGGTATAAATTCTCTCAGAGCAATTGTCTTTACTCTCTTCTTTCTTTGCTAAAATATCTATGTGAGTGGGGAGTGAGGAAGATAAAGGGCTAGAGAGAAGGTGAAGAGAAGAGATGAAGGTTAAGCAGGAGGAAATCCCTTGACCCTGGTAGCTCCTGGGGACAAGGATGACTTTCCATGATGACTTGCCTGCCATGAGTGGCTGTATTCTGACTTTGAAGCTACTCACAGTGTAGCAGCTCATGTAGGTTCCTGGTTGTTGGCCAGGGCTGGAAGACACCCACCTGGGACAGAGGTAAGGACAACTGCAGACAGGACAGAGAGCCAGCTGGAGTACAGCACACCTGTAGGGAGGGACTTTGGAGAAAGGTGAAGAATCCAGGTATTTCTCAATGTTTGTGCTCTCCTACTGACTACTAATGCATTAAACTCTATCCCTAAATGTTTGAGAAAAACACATAGAACAGAACAAAAAGCAACTGCCCACCCTCTGCTGGAGCAATGACTATGCTACAGCTCCACCTTTTGCTAAGCCAGTCTTTGGAATAAAGCATGATGATAAAATTACCAGCCATGGCTTGATGCCCATAGCACAGTGGTGAGGGAGTTGGCCAAATATGTGGGGGGCTGGAAGGTTTGAACCCACACCGGAGCTGCTAATAACAATAACAACTATAACAAAAAAAAAGAAAATAGCTGGGAGTTGTGGTGGATGCCTGTATTCCCAGATACTTGGAAGGCTGAGGAAAGAGAATCACTTAAGCCCAAGAGTTTGAGGTTGCTATGAGCTGTGACACCATGGCTATCTACTGAGGGTGACATAGTGAGACTCTTTCTCAAAAAAAAAAAAAAAAATCACCAGCCACACCTCATGTTTCTACAGAAAACACCTCATGTGTGAATATCCATCTAAAATTCATCAGGAACGCCCATTGGGCTTTGGCTCAAACCTATGGAAATTCTAGGTTTTTCTTACAACAAGGAAGCTTGACTTTAGAAGCAAAGAGCAGGTGTGAGGGCCCACCTGGTCCCAGCTGTCCCCTGCAGCTGCTTCTCTACTGATTGCCCCCCTCTCACTCACATGGGTTCCTGCTAACTCCTTTGGGGATGGTGCCCCCACTAGTCCTGACCTCCAGAACTCTTTTCTGTAGTTAGGTCCATCTAGATTTGGACATATCCCTTTCTTCCTTAGAAGCAAGAGTTCATTTAAATTCCTTAGAATGCAAAAAGGAAAGTTGGGAATTTTCCTAAGGAAACTGATTAAGACCCAAAGGTACATAAAGTGACACTTTTCCAAAGAGCAATGGCTAACCTGTAGAAATCAATGTTCTGTATCTCAGATTAATTACAGTTTGATCCACATTGGTTCAGCAGGAATATCTTTCCCCTACTCTGCACATATACTCTTCTCTGACTGGAATGCTGAGCTCAGATGTCCAAAGCCCAAGCCTCATGGCAGTAGAAGTTTTTCTAGTGGACTTTCATTTCCTCTTAGAACCTGCTTCCTTCCTAATCTCTTCTCCAGACATAACTCCTGGTTTTCCCCTCTGGTTCCTCACTATGCAATATATTTTATGTTGCAACTGTTCTGGCTGAAATGAGTTCAGCTCTATTTCTTGGCTCACTAAATCAGGTCTGAGAAGTTCCCTTTCTTGACCTCAAGCTATCTCCAAGAATCATAAAGTCATTTCTACACTATAGGTTTCTAAGAACCCAAAGACCTGTAATCCCTACTCTTGGCCAGTCCAGTTCTTACTGTCCTGGTAAATTAGTCTACTTCAGAGTTCTCCAATGGGCTTGTTATGGTACAAAATCTCTGTCCTCACCCCTCTAATCAGAATCTGCATTTTAACAAAGTACTTTATACAGGTCTGAACTATGCCCTGAACTCGAAGCTCTTATTAAATCAAAACACTTAATGAGCCTATAGTGTTTGAAGGATACACAAATAACAATTTAAAGCAATATTTTCATATTAAAATGAACATAAGTATATTATGGAGTATAATGCACAACTCTCAAAACTTTTAAGAAACAATTTCTGGTTTATAGTAGATAATTTCAAAGTATATCCGTAAGGATCTTGGGCATATACAATTATTACCATCCTCCCTTATGAGTAATTACATTGGAAGGGTTGAGACGTGGGACTCCTTTACCTGTTTCTGAAAGTTAACATCTGGGCTTGATTTTATTAATCATAATGTGGCTTTAATAGTGGCTGTGTCTTTCCTCCGGGATGGAACATGCAATTTTCTTGTCATAACCAGCAGAACACTTCTCCTTTAGTTGAAAATTTGGTAATCTTACTGGACTATTCCCTGTTCCCTTTTTCTAGGCCGAATTTTCAATGACAGTGTTTTCTGTAAGTTCTGATGGGAAGTTTCTCTCTTCTTTCTCTCTCTATGCCCGCATCTCCAGAGAAATTCTTATTTTGCTTAGTGTTACAATATAAAGCATTTTATGCATGCCACCATGTAATAATAAGAGACAATGCTGTGAGAAGGTCCTTTCACAAATAATTGACATGTTTCCTTAGAGAATTTGGTTGATTCTGTTTTGTTGAACATCTAAAGAGATGTAGAAACTAACAAAGAGATCTTGTGGATGAAACTGGAAATGAGAAACTTATCAACTCCTTAGAGGAGAAGAAAGGATAGAGAGAAAAACTTATGGAGTTACTGGAGGTAAATGTATCAGAGCCCATGAAACAGCATGTTTGAACATTGATGGTGAAATCATATCTAACAAACTCCCTTGCCACCATCCACTGCTGTTTTGAGCCTCTGGCACTGCAAGATGAGAAAGAATAGAAATACTCCTTGTGTTATTTTTGTATTCCAGTACACTCATACAATGACAGCCTCTCTTTTCTGGTTTAATGTAAGGGTACATGCAATTAGATTACCTTGCATTTGCAAGATAAAGCCTGAGTTGTTGAGTCCTTCCCCCAGGAGGTGTGCCTTGTACCCCTACATCGTACATGTTCAATAGGAGTTACCTAATTCCCTACACCCCTTCCTGATTCTTGAATTTAATTGTGTTTTTATGTAATGTGGACCTATAGTTGATTGTTTACTGGTTTCAAATTAGTATTGAGTACATGAGATGCTTGCTTTTCCATTCATGTGATACTTTACTTAGAAAATGTTCTCCAGACCCATCCGGGTAAGTACAAAAGATGTGAAGTCTCGATGGAGTATTCCATGGTATACATATAACCACATAGTATACCATAGTATTCCATGGTATACATATAACCACAGTTTATTTATTTAATGGGCACTTGGGTTGTCTCCACATCTTTGCTATTGTAAATTGAACTGCAATAAACATTCAATTACAAATGTTCTTATGATAAAATGATTTTTTTTTTTTTTGGTTCTTTTGGGTAGATATCTATTCATGGGATTGCAGGATCAAGTGGAAGGTCTTCTTATAGCTCTTTTTTTCTGATTTTTTTTTTTATTAAATCGTAGCTGTGTACGTTAATCCAATTGGGGGTACAATGTGCTGGTTTTACACACATTTTGAAATGCTTTCATCAAACTGGTCAACATAGCCTTCATGGAATTTTCTTAGTTATTGTGTTAAGACATTTATATTCTTCTACACCTAGTAAATTTCACGTGTACCTTTGTAAGATGCATCATAGGTGTGGTCCCACCAACTACTCTCCCTCCACCCATCCGCCTGCCTCCCCTCCCCCCCACCACTTTCCACTTCTTCTTGGGCAATGATTGGGTTTTAGCTTTCATAAAAAAGCTATACATTGGTTTCATAGTAAGACTGAGTACATTAGATACTTTTTCTTCCATTTTTGAGATCCTTTGCTAAGAAGAATATGTCCCAGCTCCATCCATGTAAACATGTAAGAGGTAAAGTCTCCATCTTTCCTCAAGGCTGCATAATATTCCATGCTGTACATATATCACAATTTATTGATCCATTCATGGGTCGATGGGCACTTGGGCTTCTTTCATGACTTAGCAATTATGAATTGGGCTGCAATAAACATTCTGGTACATATATCTTTGTTATAACATTGCTGGTAGGAATGCAAACTAATATATTCCTTTTGGAAAGATGTTTGGAGAACACTTAGAGATCTAAAAATAGACCTGCCATTCCATCCTACAATTCCTCTACTAGGTATATATCCAGAAGACCAAAAATTACTTATAGCTCTTTAAGGATTCTCCACACTTCTTTCCAAAAAGTCCATATGAATTTGCAGTCCCACCAACAGTATAAAAGTGTTTCCTTCTCTTCACATCCATTTGCAGTTTTGAGACTTTGTGATGCGGGCTATTCTCATTGGGGTTAGGTGATATCTCAGGGTGGTTTTGATTTGCATTTGTTTGATGATTTGGGACAATGAGCATTTTTTCCATATCTTTGTTGTCTATTTGTCTATCTTCTTCTGAGAAAGCTGTGTTCATGTCTCTTGCCCAATGATTAATGGGGTTCTTTGCTCTTTTCTTATTGATTTGAGTTTTTGGTAGAATCTGGTTTTTATGACAGCCTTTAAAAACAGTATTATTATTTATTCTATAGATTAAGAATCCTCTGTAGAATGATATAGGAACTTCATTCTGAACAGAGCTGATAATGGTAGATGAAGTGGGTGTCACAGGATGAAAGAATTGCCAGGAAAATTACAAATGATGCATCTGTTCGGTTTATTTGGTCTTAATCTAAAACAGTTCAAGTGGTAAAAACCTGCCTTCTGTCAACAAGGAATTTTAGCTATGGCTAGGTAGCTATGGATTTGAGAAGAAAGTATTTTGAGAAGAAGAGAGTGTCGTAGGATCTTCAGAGTTATGGCCATATTCAGGCTGGCGTAGTAACCTGGGTTCCATGAGAGATACTTACAAGAATATTTAAGACACACAGTCAGGGAAAGGGCTAAAAAGTCAGATTTTCCTTCCTGTCTTATCATACCTACCATCTTCCTACCTATCTGACCCCCTCAAAGCTTTTTATTCTGCTATATATGAATTAAATCGAAATTTTACAGTAGCTTACAGAGTGGGGATAGGTACTGGTGAAATTTTCTCTTCTCTAGAGTTAAGGAAATACATGTAGATATTGTCTGGAAATGGTGATACAGGAGAACGGTTTTCTAAGCTTTGGATTTTCTGGCATGAGAACATATTGTCTGGCCAGATTTAGGAGGCTCAAGAAGTGCTCACTGCAATGCTTGTTTTGCAGGAAATATCAGGTTTGATACAGCCTTTCCCTGAACATCTTTGCTATGCAATTTTAAAACCACGTTCCTACGTCCTCCTTCACAGTAGAATGTAATTCCATGGGAAGAATCAGGCCCAGACCTAATAATAGATGCATGCAACTCTAACATCCTTGGGACTTTCACATGATTGTCAGAAGGCAAAATACAGAGGATGATGTAAGTTGAGCGGTTATGAGTTTTTAAGAGTCCAGTTTCTACGTGCTGGCTGATATCTCAGAAGAGAGAATGACTTCATTGTGGCTCGTGGCCCTTACCTAGGAACAAAGCAACAAAGAAAAGCTCTTGGAAGGAAAACTGTGCATTTTGACTAATGAATGGGAGCTCAAAGAAAGCAACTTTCTTCTCTATCCGCTCCCATCTGCTCTTGAGGAGACTCAAAAACCCCACAGGACAGGAAGCAGTGTGACCTTAACCCAGGTAGAGCAGTCCCCTGAGGTTCCCGACAGAGCAGGAAGGTGCCAGGGAAAGCCCTCCCCTCTCAGAGGAGAGGCTTTATGAAATGTTATCAGAGGGTTTGGGGGAGCATCTATTTATTGAAATGGCAGTGGCAGGGTCTCCCTGTTTTTTGTGGAAGGCAGAGAGGTCTGTCCGAGGTGGTTCTCCTGAGGAAATTGGAGCAACATTATAAAAATCAGCCGAATGCAAGGGCGGTTTTGTCCTGCCTTTCCTCTCGGAAGTCTCGGCATCAAAAGTGCTGAGCACTGACATAGGGGTGGCCCAGCTTCCTGGTCCCTTTCAGTCCTTTGTCCTTCTCTACTTGAATCAAAAGATTGGAACCTTTGTGTGTGTGTGGTGTGCGAGTGAGCTTAGGTGAAGGGCCCTGGCGGATTTCTTTTCCAACACCCAGGAACTAATCTCTTTAAGTCGTTTCAAGAGTTATGTCTGTGTCATAAAAAAAAATAAGGTAAAGTCATAAAATAATACCACGTTAAATGAAGTCAGACTGAATGTGTCCTGGAGACACGGACACCAATAGTCTTTGAGTGACAAAATAGACGGAAAAAAAATTCTTTTCATGTGAAAACCAGATCACACCGGACTCTTTTGATCTAATTAAAAACCTTTCAGCCTGGCTGTGTTGGGTTGGCTTTTCCATGCTTTCTGCAGCCCATTTTCACCAGAATGCCGGGGTTCTGGGAAGCCTGCAGCCGTGTGAGATGTGCTGAGTGATATGGAGCCGGCTAATGTGGTTCCTGGAAGAAGCTATGACTTCTCCCCACGTGCGGCCCCTCTGCTGACATATCTCAAACGACTCAGCAGACGCGTTATAGATCTTGGTTAAAAGCCATTTCGCAGCCCCTGAAGGGCAGCTTTCACTCAGGGGACTGTTTCTTTTGGAAATGTAGGAGAGAGATGCACCACCCTATTATATCGGACAGAGAGGTTAGATTTCGTCCGTGAATATTCCTTTTCATTCAAAATGAGATGTATCGGTGTTAAAAATCGTGGAAAGAGAATCATGATGGTGTCAGCCTCACACAAAGGCTGCAAGTTCATGTTTACAGGGTGGCAATTATAGTATCATTTTTAACTCTGCTTGAAGACTTCAGCACATGTTTCACACTGCCCTGTATTTTTCTTAGTTATTTTCGTCAGTGAGTATATGTTAATTTCTTGTGTGATGTAACCACATTGTTCTATTGTCTGCAATCAGCCTGTTTGTGTGTGTGTTTTCTTTTTGCTTTTCCTTCATAGAGCTTTTGCTTGTACTGCCTTATTAGCGTAGGACAAAGTCTTAGGAATAAAATGAACAGGTTAAAGTTTCGGACAATCTTTGTTGCTCTGTCTGTTCTTCGTCAATTGCTTTTCCCCAAAGTGCTTATATCCATAGCAGTAGGAATATCGCAGTAAATGTATAACATTAGGGTTTCTTTTTTTTTTTTTAGTGATTTCTGCTACAATTTATTTTTACTTTTTGCTAATTCAGGTGAAAACAGTTACTCAAGTTTACTTTGGTATGTCCCCCAGAGGTTGTATTTGCAAAGCTAGAAATTATTTCTCTCTGCCTATTATGTGTACTTTTTCCTGTGCCAGTTATCAGTGTGATATATTTTGTAATTTCTCTTATGCACTGAATCCATCCATTTTCTAATAGGGTTTAGGAAGCCTGCACAGCGGGGTAGGTCTCCACCATCTAGCTAATTCTTTTGCTATCCTGAGGAATGGCTTTGCAACAATATTCTTGTCTCATAGATATTTCTAAACAAATATTCAGACCCATGGTTGGTTGGGCTCTGGTTCTATTTTACTGTCTCTTTATAGTCCATATTCCATCCTACTAAAGAGAAAGTTGTCAGTAGCAATAGCGTTGAGCCATTTACTTAGTCTAAGTGGAATAATAACTATTTTACCAGAGAGGTAGAGCTTTAGAAGCATTAAACTATTTAAGGTACATTACAGAGTCCATCCTTCCCAGCACATGACATAATCTTATTTAAAGGCCCTGGTCCAGGCACTCCTCCTGGACCAAAAAAAAATCTGCCTCTCCTCCAAGTTCAATCAGCATGCCCAGGGCTCAGCATAATTCTCCACATGTGGGAGGTGTTTAACCACTGTTTGTTGAATAAATGAATGAAGAAACGAACATAGCTTGATCACAGAATTATTCTTAACCATAAATGGGGTGTGCAAAGAGGAATCTATATTCAAAGAATCTACATCCTCTTTATAAATTCCATTTTTAGTCAGATGTATTATCTATAACTGACCCGATCTTCCCCAGGGAGCTGGGAGCCCACCTGCTAGGTAGCGGAGAGAAAAATTTTAGTTCAGTTTAAATCTCTGTTGGAAACAATAATTGACATTCTCTTTTGAGGTTTAACTCAGTCTTTTTGGTCGAATCGCTCAGTCTTTCAGATTGTTCCCCTGTCTCCTGGCTTGCCTCTGACATGCTATTCGGGGTACAGGAGAGAGGTTAGGCTGACTTTGTGCCATGGGGGGAACAGGGCCTCTGACCTGAAGGTGACTCTGCTTTGGCTGACAGATAAACCTCTGGCCTATTCCTGTTCAGCTTGGTCAGGGTCCTGGAGATTTGGCCTTTTCTTAGCAGTTGACGGTGCTGCAGACCCTGCTGGGTGTATGACACATCTCCCATCTGTCCCCTGGATCAGGCTTTTGTGTCTCCAGGACCCTCAGTAGCTGCCAGCTCTCAGCTCAGTAGGAATCAGGGAGCCATGGAGCACCGAACAGGCCACCTCTGTCTTAATCATGATGCATCTCTTCTTAGCTGTGCCCAGAGGTCTTCTGTTGGAGAAGTGCGCACACAATGAAAAGCAGAAGAGAAGAGTAAGCTAGTGTTTTCCTTACTGTCACCTCTGTTCCAGGAGAGAATGAAGATGCACGACACCTGACCTTGACATGGAGAAACTTACAGATTCACTGGGAAGGCCACTTGGAGGCGTGTCTTCAAATCTCAACCCGGTGCCTCATCTCATCCATGAAACTGAGAAGCAAGCATGCTTGCCTTGTTCTTGATCATTGGCTCCTTGTCCTTGTCATGATGGAGGAATGAGGGAAGGGTTGGAAAGAGAGAGGTTGAGTGTCTGTGCTAATGGAGGTCATTCCCGAGGGAGAGAATGATCAGGTGGGTAGAACAGAAAGGAGGTGTCCTCTGACACTTCACCCCCAGACATCACTTTCCCACCCTGGAGGGGACAAAAATGACACAGAGAGGAGCTGACAGAGCAGGAGCTTTGGTCAGGACTGGTCCCAAGCCCTTCTGCTACTTCTCCATCCTCTTAATGGTTTTCTCTCCTTTTTTTTTTATGACGACTTTCTACCCAAGGAGAAAAAATGGCTTAGAGAAAACCACCCAGTCCTCTTTCTCTACTTCTGCAGCTGAGTACCAACCAACCTCCATCTTTTAAACAGGAGCTCTTCAACAGAGAGAACTCAACACTTGCTTGAGCTCAGGTGTTCACAGCCAGCCTGAGCAAGAATGAGACCCCGTCTCTACTAAAAATAGAAAATCTAGCCAGGCATAATAGTGGCACACACCTATAGTCCCAGTTCCTCAGGAGTCTGGGGTAAGAGGATTGCTCAAGCCCAGGAGTTTGAGGTTGCTGTGAGCTATGATGCCAAGGCACTCTACTCAGGGTGACAGACTGAGATTCTATCTCAAAGAAAAAAAAAAGAAAGAAAGAAAGAAAAGAAAAAAACAAGTACAGTATTCACTTTCATGTGACATCTGACTTCCTAGTGACATTTTATATTTATTTGTCCTGGATTTCTTTTAAACAAAAAGATACTTTAGTAAAGCTCTCTTTGTTAAATTAGGCTGCTGTTAAACTTGGTTTGGATTTCCCAAGCTTGTGCCAGTAGGTCAGCGTGAACTAGGAAGGGGAAGAAGCCACTGGCCCAGCTCTGGTGTCTTTGGGGGCTAAGTCCCCCTGCAGAGTCAGGAGTTGCATGTGTTCGTTGAAAACTGTTGAAGAAAACAGTGAGACTCTCTCTCTGGAGGTATATACCCCCTTAGACTTTAGATACAGCTTCTGGCTTAAAAGCAAGCCTAAGGTTCAGGGAAATTCTCTGAATAAAGTTCCACAGAGGGAGACTCTGGATGAGAAGGAGCATAACCGTCTGTAGCTGTGGTTCCTGCCCTGCTAGGAACTGGGCTACACAGCAGGAGGTGAGTGGCCACAGAGCAAAGCTTCATCTGTATTTACAGCCGCTCCCCGTCACTCACATCACCACCTTAGCTCCACCTCCTGTCACATCAGTGGTGGCATTAGATTCTCATAGGAGTATGAATGCTAAACTGTGCATGTGAGGGATCTCAGTTGTGTGCCCCCCAATCCCCACATTTACCCTCACTCCCATCCATGGAAAAAGTATCTTCTATGAAATTGGTCCCTCATGCCAAAAAGGTTAGAGACTGCTACTTGATGGGCTCCTAATGGACAAATCTCAACTAGACTGGCCGTGCAGGGCTAACTGGACTGGCTTACTTAAGAAGGGGGAACTATGCCTACAGCCTGCCCCAGCATACGTAGGAGGATGGGAGCTGAGCTCTGGAGCATGAGGGGAGGGCACAGGGAGCCCAGAGCCTGCCACTTTGCTTCCTGTGAGCAACACCTCTCCTTGTCACATAATTTGCTTCTGAGCCCACATGATAGTCAAAATGCATTCTAAAGAGGCCCTCCTTAGCCAAAATATAATTTTCTGCACACCATGATTAGCGAAGCCTTCTTCTTCACCCCACAAGTCTATGATTGGCCCTGATTATTTCACAATGGGAAGTGAGGGGTAGGGTGCTTGGTTTCCTACCTTATTCTCTCCCTCTTCTCCCATCAAGTGATAATCATGATGATTCTCAAATGCTGCCTTCACTGCAGTCTGATTTGCCACGCTTGCTACTTATCCAATCAATTTAACAGCAAGGCCCTCTTGGGACCTAATTTCTGGTTGGAATGAACTCTGTTCATCCACACCTTAGAATGAATGAAGACTGTCTGATCTGGTGAGAGTACAGGGTGATTTGCTGTGTGGCTGGTTAAATGCCAGACAATGGACATAGGTGGTGGTGGCACACGTGGACATAGGAATATGGTGACATCCGCTACCTTTCTTCCACTCGGCCTCGTCTCCATGACCATCAGCTCTTTTAGGCAAATGCGAAGCCACGTGTGCCATAGCAGGCAAGCAATGGAGAGAGCATGGCAGAACGCCATGGTGGGAGCTCCCACTTTGAACATGAGGAAGAACTCTAGTACTCAAGGAGCTCATTGTCCTGTATAGGCCCAGAGGAGCAGTGGCTCAGCACTCCTGGCCATCCTCATGCAGGATGTAACTTGGTCTGAACTCTACTGGGGCCTTCTGTGATGGGAATCAAGGCAGAGCTGCCCTTTCAAAAAGCCATAACCTGAGTCAGTGTCAGGATTTCATGAGCTCATCAGCAGAGTGAGGTTTTCTGCCTCTTGTCATCCTTTTTAGACTCTTTTCTCCTTTTGGAGGTTCTCTACCTTGAATATTTGATGTGGTGTAGTCCACTGACTACCAAAACTATTCTATTTAAATGTTTACAAAAAGTATTTCAGCTAGCCAGAAAGTCATTATTATTTTTTTTCTTTACTTGGCAAGATGTTTTTCTTCCTAGACACCTTAAATAGAGGTGTTCACTAGACCTTATTCTATCTGGACTACAAGTACCTGGCCTTGAATTCTCTTGTGTTGAATCTTTTCTGACTTCTGAGTCTTCTGTCAGAACTTGCCTTCCCTGAGTACCATCTCTTCAAACTCTTCCCAGACTACCAGCTATCTGGGTCAGTGCTGAAGCAAGAGATCAATGGACAATAAATAATGTCATATATCTGTGCTCAGGGGGATATGATACCTTAACCTAAAGCAGTGACTTTAGTGAACTCAGAACCCTCAGCAGGACAGTGAGAGGATGGGGTAGGATCTATCAGCTTTCCAGAACACTTCAATTCCCATTTGCTTACCTTGGTACTTCTTCCTCAGATTATACTTGGGATAACCACACATACTCTTGTCCCAAACCTATACATACGGCCTCTCTTTAGAGTGGCCATTTATCCAGGCAGAAATTAAGAAATATGTTCTATGTGGAGAGAAGGGAACGCTTTTACACTGCTGGTAGGACTGCAAACTAATACAACCTTTTTGGAAGGAAGTATGGAGAACTTCAAAGAATTCTAATTAGACCTCCTATTTGGTCCTGCAATACCGTTACTAGGCATATACTCACACCCCCTCTCCCCCCAAAAATCCTTTTATCATAAAAATATTTGCACTAGACTGTTTATTGCAGTGCAGTTTACAATTGCCAAAATGTGGAAACAGCCTAAATCTCCTCCAACCCAGGAATGGATTAACAAGCTGTGGTATATGTATACCATGGAATACTATTCAGCCACTAAAAAAGATGGAGACTTTACATCTTTTGTATTAACCTGGATTTAATTGGAACACATTCTTCTGAGTAAAGAATCACAAGAATGGAAATGTAAGGATACAATGTACTCAATTCTAATAATGAAACCAATAGATGATAACTACTAATATGAAGCTAGTAGGTGAAAACTCAAATCAATTCAAGGTGGCAAGCATGGAATGAGGGAGCAGGGAGAGGGGAGGAGTAAGGAAAATGGGGTCATGGCAGATGGCACACCACTTGGGGGAGGGACACAATTACAAGAGGGACTTTACCTAACAAATGTAATCAGTGTAACCTAATTCTTTGTACCCTCAATGAACCCCAAATAATAAAAAAAATTAAAAAAAAGAAACATATTCTAAAAATTAGGACTTCTTCTAGACTGTGAATTTATTGACAGTACAGAGAGAAATCTGTAAGAACACATTATTTAGGTAGACAATAGAAATAACTTTTAATAGAAAGTAAAAACTGACCAGAGACTATTAGTTTCTCAGAATAATATGGAAGCTGTGTGGCTATATGATTTGCCAGGTCAGGTTCTGGAGTTGCAATGCTATCTATAGTAGAACAAGAGCTCTGGGTCAGGAGACTGCAGTTTCCATCAGATTGGTGCCGCTCACCAGATGTGTGGCTTAGAACAAATGCTTTAACACCTGTGGATGTCCTCCCTTTTGTCCTCTGTAGAAGAGAGAAAATGTACAAGGGAAAAATATACAATCTTGTCAGTGGACCTCAATTCCATCTCCCATCCAGGCTCTGCCATGTATTAAGTGGTGGGACCTCTGATCAGCAGTTTCCTCATCTGTAAAATAAGGGTTATACATAGTAACAGTAGCCAGCACATTAAGCCACACATAGTGAGACTAACACATAATGAATTATTATTAAATTTTTTTTTGAGACAGAGTCTCACTATGCCACCCTCAGTAGAGTGCTGTGGTGTCACAGCTCACAGTAGCCTCAAACTCTTGGGCTTAAGCAATTCTCTTGCCTCAGCCTCCCAAGTAGCTGGGACTACAGGTGCTGCCCACAAAGTCTGGCTATTTTTGTTGTTGTTGTTGTAGTTGTCATTGTTGTTTGGCAGGCCCGGGCTGGTTTTGAACCTGCCAGCCCCGGTGTATGTGGCTGGCACCTTAGCTGCTGAGCTACAGGTGCTGAGCCATAATAAATTATCATTATTGAAAAATAAGTGGTAGCTCTAATTATAGAATTAATAAAATACTGTGGTTAGATCAGTAGAATTTAGAATTACTGTCTCTCTCAATCTGTTCTTTCACCTTTCGCTAGATAGAAATAAAAGGAAAAGGTTTTAGGTGAGGACCACACCCTTGCTTTCCCCCATCTCCCTCTACTGATCTAGGACAATCTATCACAGTTTCTAGACCGGGATGACTCAGCTTCTCAACCCTCCTCACTCTACTCCCAACACATAACAGTTCTGGGAAGGAGGTAAGACTGTACATTTTAAGCGTAATTCCTCAGTTTCATTTCCCAGATGAGCTCTGTCGGGATCCACAACCCTCCTCTCTCATAATGACCCTCCCTGGTGAAAATTAAAGACTCATTCATCTAAAGACAGCCCAATGTAAAATCGCACTTGTAAAATAACACCAGCTAAATCACCATCCTTCAACTCCACAGCAGATAGGAAGCTTTTAACCTCCGAGCACTTAAGAATTTGGGTTTCAAGAAGCCATAACCCGAAGGTAATCCATGAATCTTTTGCGAGGAAACTTCCTGCCACGCTCTTTTGCTGTGGTTTTCTTCCCACCCACCCAAACCTCATGAAAGTGAAAAGAACAATCCTTCATGCACAGTGGGGCCTGTCTAAAATAACTGAAATGTGATAGAAGGTGAGTGTGAGCCACGCATAGCAGCGGATGTGGGTTATCTAGCCGGGAGAGGATTCATTAATATTTGGCACTGATTGAGAGAAGGTCAGAGGCAAATCCCACATGCAAAGCCTCTGCACTGTGGCCCGACAGCCTGCTGGCCACTTACGTCCTTCATCAGCCACCCTGACTTGAGCAGCCTGGGTGCCAACGTGAGCCAGAAGGTCCAGCCAGTGCACAAAGGCCATGCGCCCAGTTCTGTATTCAAGGCCCCAAAGAAATCAGGAGAGTGACTCGCTAGAAAAACTCAGCTCATTTCCTTGACATCTATTCCCTAAATAAGAAACTTTAATTTAAAAAATCATAAGTCCGCTCCCACCCCCTGTTAAGATAAGAAGTTTTCCAAGCCTTTGAGTTAATGGACGATGTTTCCATAGGATAAAGGTGGGGTGATGGAGGGATAGATTAGGAGGTGAGGGATTAACCCCCACCGCTGTGACTCTGGCATAGTATCTGACAGGGCGCTGATGAATTAAGGTGTGATTACAAGTCAGGAATGCATTCACTTCCTTCCTTTGCTCCCTAAGCTGCTTTGATGAACTCATTCTTTCTGAAAATATTTATTAACTATGTACACAGTACCTGAAATAGAGAGATAAAGAGAGGCCGGCGCAGTGGCTCACACCTATAATGCCAGCAC
The DNA here is from genome assembly GCA_963575145.1 of Galago senegalensis. Classification (NCBI taxonomy): domain Eukaryota; kingdom Metazoa; phylum Chordata; class Mammalia; order Primates; family Galagidae; genus Galago; species Galago senegalensis. The sequence goes on along the minus strand of CAUYTI010076110.1, from coordinate 13,308 downwards.
TCTGGGAGGTCAAGGTGGGTGGATTGCCTGAGCTCAGGAGTTGGAGAGGAGCCTGAGCAAGAGCGAGACCCCATCTCTAAAAACTAGCTGGGGCATGTGGCAGACGTTTGTAGTCCCAGTTACTTGGGAGGCTGAAACAAGAGAATCGCTTTGAGCCCAAGAGTTTGAGGTTGCTGTGAGCTATGACACCATGGCACTCTATAAAGGGCAACAAAGTGAGACTGTCTCAAATAATAATAATAAAGAGACTCTAGTCCTTGTCTTGCCTTCAAGAAGCTTATTGTCTTGAATATTGGGGTCCATTAAAAAGAAAATAAGTAGAGGAAAGGGAGGGGAGGGGTGGGGGAAGGATGGGTGGAGGGAGGGTAATTGGTGGGGACACACCTAAGGTGCCTTTTACAAGGGTACATGTTAAATTTACTAAGTGTAGAGTATATATGTCTGAACACAATAACTAAGAAAATGCGGTGAAGGCTGTGTTAACCAGTTGGATGAAACTATTTCAAATGGTATGTAAAATCAGCACATTGTACCCCATGATTGCATTAACGTACACAGCTATGGTTTAATTAAAAAGAAAAAAGAAAGAAAAAGAAAAGAAGGGAAGAAAATGAAATGTATACACTAAGAAAAGCTGTGAGTGGTTATCTTCCTGGAACCAAAAAAAGGCACTCACACACACATGAGGCAGGAGATTTTACAAGCTCCTTCCACTCCAAGCAATTTCAAGTTTAAAAACTGTTTCTTTGCTTTCTGAAAGCATAGTCAGTCAGAGAGAGCTGTGTATTTTCCTTCATCACCTTATAAACATTAAATTTGGTACAGCTATTCTAGAGAACAATAAAGAACTAAAGCAAACTGTAGGTTTTTGGCTGTTTCTTTCTTCCATGAAGATCAGCTTGAAAAAAATGAGAGTGTGCATTTGGGAGTGGCAGGCGGGCAGGTGTGGAGACTATCACCAGAGAAAAGTTCACTCAGCTTTCCCCGGAGGGCAGCGCAGATTCTGAATGCCACTGTCTTTGTTCCTGCCTGCTCTCAAGTGACTGTGCTCACCCAGCCATCGATCCCCGCTATGAAGTGTCTTTGTCATTTGTGGCTGTAAGTGCTGCAGTGGCTGCAGGCTGATGAGGGCGGCTGGCGGGTTTGGGCGCCCGGGAGCGCTTAGGTGGCTAGAGTTCCCCGCCAAGGAGGTCCTTATCCTGATGAAAGGAGCCAGGGGCCAGACACCAGGAGTGGTTCTGCCCTCTGTGTTAGCAGGAGGACACTTAGCAGTTAGAGTCTGCTAGCCTGTCAGCGAGCCAGGCTTCTGGGCTTTCCCAGATGGGGTCCAGTGGAAATATTTAGAGAGTAGATGAATTTTACTCTGGCCCATCCCAGCCAGGAGAAGGGAGATCACACTGAAAGCAGCCCTCATTGGAAAAGGGGGACGCGTCCCACCACTATGGGCAAATAGGGCATCCTCTGGATGAGAACGACCCTGAATCTGGGATTATCCCAGTTTTTATGCCTTTGTCTTAGGGTAATTGTCAAATCTACTCCTTCTCTGAAAGGAGTCATTCTACTTTTAGGTCTGACGCTGCACTGGAGAAGCCACCGTGGCTTGACACGGATTGCCTAGTATTACAGTCCTGGTTAACATTTATTCATCTAAACCCTGAGATTTCAGGCATTCCGCTTTTGTGGAGTGAAAGCATTCTGAAAGACATCACAGTTTAAGGACACTAAGGGTGCTCAGCGTTACTGGGGGGCCCTAGGCCCTGTCCTTACAGAAGATTCATAGCTGGGATGGTTAGTGGCTTCTCAGATAAAACACTATGACCCCCAAGTGGGGGTGGGGGGTGACAAGCCATGGGGTTTCTGAGGCTCTTGAAATCCCCAAAATGGGAGTTTGGTGAACATAAAAAGCCACGTTGCTTTAGATTTCTGATCGCTGTTATTTTTTGTTTGTTTTTAAGAAGCAATCTCCATCTGTTGCCCAGGCTAGCCTACAGGGGCATCATCATAGCTTACTACAACCTAGAATTCCTGGGCACAAATGATCCTCCAGTCTCAGCCTCCCAAGTAGCTGGGACTACAGGTGTCTGCCACCAGATAATACTTCTCATTTTTGTAGAGACAGGGTCTCACTATGTTGCTCAGGCTGGTCTGGAACTCTTAGCCTCACATGATCCTCCTGCCTTGGGCTCCCAAAGTGTGAGAGGGCTGTGGCAGTGAGGCAGTGTGCCTGGCCTCTAATTGCTACTATTGAAGGAAAAACAAATATACAACTACCACAGCACAAACTGGGTATGTTTCTCACATCACTTACAATCATTTTTTGACCCAAAAAATTTGTGTAAGAGTACAATTATGGACATAATTACAATACTATCATTATCTGTAGACTCTATCAAAGAGATAGGTAAAATGATCATTCTCTTTAAAAAAACACACACACACACACAACTTCCTTCTCCAGGTATCAAGAGAATGGTACCAAGATTGGTATCAAGGTTATCTTCCCTGTTCATGCTAAAAATCTATTCTGACTCTTTTAAGTCTCCATCCGAGGCTTAATTCTTCGACTCTATTCCAAATCCCACGTGGGCAGGTGCCTATCTCTGATACTTTGCTGTTTCAACTGCCATCTGCAAATAGGGATGGTATTTTAAATCACCTTGAGGAGTCTCTATAAAATTTCCTTTACAGTATTTCTAAGATTGAATTTGTGTTCCTTCCATCACCTTGGGTCTCTGAAATCAAGACCTGTGCTGTAGGGCACGGTGGCCCTAACAGACATCGTCTGTATCTCTGACTCAGGCAAGATCTTTTAGACACCCCTATGGCAGGACAATCAGATTAAACAGGACAACATTTCCTCCTCCTGTAGTTTATGGAGAAAGTTTTTGAATTGCAATGGTTCTTTACCTGATCTCTTACTTCTTTATTTCAAGATTACAAAACTTAAAGGGCTATCTGAGACATCAGCAAAAACCTCTGCCTATTTTAGCAATTAACATTAACCACTCGCCCCCCCCCCTTTATAATCATTCCATTTTCCCTCCTGCTGCTTAGGAAAATCTGAATTAAAAAGCCTGGTGCTGCTCAAGGGCAATTAATAGCACTGAGATGACAAAAGATCTTAGAACAGCTGACAAAGTGGCCCTGGGGGGAGAGATGGGCCCTGGCTCAAAGTCACAGTGGGAAATGTGTGCCCCCGTGCAGCACGTGCTTTCTGTATAAAGAATGGAAAGATTTTCATCACTCAGGATGAAAAGTACACCACCAGAACCCACCCCATGCCAACTTGTTCAAAATTGGGCCTCAGACCCAGGGGCTGAATGGAAATTGAAGCTTCGACATCCCCGCGGGCAGGGAGGGAGGAGAAGGGGAGGTGAGCGTGCCTCCTGTCCAGACAGGTGCCTGTCAGAAGGAAGGCAGGGGCATATGTTCGTTACCCATGGTCAGAGATGATTAGAGGACCCAGGGCGGGTGGACAGAGGGGGACATGACTAATGTCAGACAGAGGCTAATTAAAAGCAGGATCTCAGGTCTCTTTTTCTTCTCGCCACTGTGTTCCTGCCCTGCGCTGTACACACGCAATTTAACATGCATGGAGAAATGAGACCAACCATCTCTAATTGCCCGAAAATGACATAGTGTTTGTTGTCCCGGGTGCTGCTTCGCCCAGGTGGAAATTGTTTTCCTGATTAGCCTGCTCACTCGGACTCCGCTGTGGTCCACAGTAGAGTTGGATCTTTTTTTTTTCCTAATCTTAGTGAGACGAGCACAATTCAGGCTGTTGATTGCTGAAACAACAAGAGCAAATCATTCCAGACAATGGCCATGACCCTGGATTGGCAATGGGACCAGAGAGAGGGAAAGCCCCCCTCACCCACAGCAAAGAGGTGAGCATGGGCCTCTTCCCATCTGTCCTCCACCCTCTGTCCTGAAGCTGAGCCTGCCAGGTTCATGCTTCTTTTGGGCAGGGGAGGAGTGTCAAATGATCCTTTACTGAAACATCTTCCATTGTCCTTTTTAACTAGCTGAGGATTCCAGGCACCACTATTGGTGTCATCTATGATATCACGAGGGTGGCTGCCATCAACATGGCAGCCCACTGACTGGGCAGTCCCCACAATCTCTGTAATGGTTCCGGAGACTTCTCTGGCTAAAGATGGGTGCTGCATCTGTCTGTCAATGTTGACAATTTCATCAAAGTGATATTTCCGTTGTGTTCAATGTTTTTCTGTTTCTTCCTGTCTCTTGGTGTTTCCTTGAGGGCTCTGATGATGAGGGCAGAGGCAGAAGGTACCACTTCTGTCTGAGCCTGTCTCTTCTGGATAGTCAGTTTCACTGTAATCCTCAGAATTTTCTGGTCACCGGTTGCCTTGGTGATGTCATCATCAACCTTTTTTTGAGACAAACCCAGGGGGCTGGTTTTGGGAGCCAGGTGGCACTGACTTTACCACTGGTGCATCTCAGGTACACAACTTTGATCTTGCTGAGATTGAACTTAGGTGGCATGGTAGAGGCAGCTGGTATCAGATAAACCCAGATTCGGACAACCAAAGAAAGTTGCATCTTGGCCTCCTCTGAGCCAAAAGGAGGTTCATGCTTCTTACTTGGACTTCTGAAGTACTTCCTACCTTAAGGTTCCTCATCCCAGCTCACGCATTCCTCCTCCAAGTCCCACTAACTTGGTCAAGCTCAACCTAGCAGACTTGAAGGCTTCCAAACAAAGGGATAATTTTCACAGCATTCTTCTGTACAATTGCAAACTTTTTCTATGGTATATGTGGTGGGAAAGAGGGAAGGGACATAAAAAAAGCTGGGGGAAATGCACATACTGTACATGGAACAGCAAAGGCAGCTAAAATAGTTTTGGCTACAGTATTACTGGCAATGAAAATTCACTGAGGGCTTCCTCTGTGCCGGGCACTGTGCTAACATCTCATATGCATGCTTTTCTCATGTTCCACTAAGCCTAGGAGGTAGGCACTCACTCTACGGATAAGAAAGTTGAGGTTTAAAGAAGTTAAAGTGATAGAGTCAGAAGCTGCCTGAACCAGAATCCACATGGGTTGGTCTGTCTTAGAACTTGGAGACACCTGCTCCACCCCCTCCCCCAACAAACACACAAGTTCAGGGTCCAGTGGGTTTAATCTGTTATTGATCCTTTCTATGGAATCTTTAAGTTCCCTGAATGACTCCCTTTGATTCCCCCAATACCAATATATCCTTTCTAATTTTATCATGTCTTTCATTCATGCCTGGGGTCAATGTTAGATTTCGTCTGGGTGATTTTGCTCTTTCCCTTCCATTGTCTCCCTTGGTTTTTTTGGTTTCTCCTCCTGTGTGCTTTCTGCTTGTCCTCCTCTACTTTCTCTTCTCACTTCCCCCTTCTCCTTAATTTTCCTTGTCTCTGTGCTTGGGTGTTGGAGTGCCCTCCTCAGCTAGCTCCTGGGGTCCCTTGCTGTCTCATGGTGCCCTCACAGAGACATTTCTGGGTGGGACACTGCAGTGAGGTGGCTGGATTGCCCTTACCCTGACCTTACTGAGATCTGCTGGTAAGGAGATCTCACTAGTCTGCCATCTTAGAGCTCTCTGTACATTCCAATTATCACGTGTATCCAATGCGAATCAAAGCTTCCGGTTTCTTTTTTATTTTATTAGTAGTATTGCAGTTTGGGCCAGGGCCGGGCTTGAACCCACCACTCCCAGTACATGGGTTTGGTGCTCCACTCCTTGAGCCACAGGCACCACCCAAATCAAAGCTTCTTAATGATAGGTATGAGTCTGGTTAACAGAACTAGGTGGCAATGGCACTGCTGCAATTTTTTTATACGTGAGTTGCTAGCCAAACCAAATGATGAGCACCCTAATTCGTAACTAAAATGTCTAAACCCACCTCCATGCTCATCTCACACAGAGCAGCGCTTACAGGGCCTGTGGCTTGTCAATGATTTACACAATGAGATTCTTGAGGAGGACACAGAATTATAGCCTAGAGCATGAGAAGGCTAGCATGAGAAGGCTATAACCTAGAGCATAGGAAGGTGATTGCTTGTACGTGGTTCATGATGAAGGTTGTGAGATACACAGAAATCAAGAAACGTCAAATCCTTGCACTTGGAAACAGATGAAGACATCCCAGCAACCCTGGTAAGCTGAAGCTTGTTGAAACTAGCACAGGTGAATCAGAAAGGAAGCTGTCGACCGTGTCTCTTGGAAGTGAAATAATGGACCATGGGCAGTCTGTCTCAAAACTTCTGTAGTTGCTTTTGTGAGATGAAAGTCCAGGGGAGCAAAAAGAAAAAAAAGTGAAAAAAGAAAAAGGAAAAGAAAATGCGTAGTGACCTCCTTATCACAACTCAAAATGTGCTGGAGAAGGTAGAGAGGGCAGAGAAAGACTGAAAGGAAGAAGCAGGGAGAAGCGTTTCTTAAAAGGTGCAATTCCTTTGGGAAGAGCGTGCATCTCTCCAAATGGTAGTCAGTAGGTAAAGAGGGACCACTCTAAAAGCTAAAACCTCCCTCTCTTCAGAATGAATAGCTCTTCTCATCGGTGCTCCACTGGCGATTAATGATGCACCGTCACAGAACATGTCTTTTATTACCGTCTGGTACTATCGTCTTCAGATTTTGTTACTTAACTCCTCATGTGGTATCGACCTGTCTTCCTAAGCATACGGTAAGCTCTTTGAGAGGGGGGAAAATGAAGTTTAAAATTATTTTCAACTCCTGTAGCACCTAATGGAAAACCGAGTCTGGATTTATCAGTTGATAAGATGCTTGTGCTTATTTTTTTTTTCCTCCTCTCTTAAAGCAGCAAAAGAAATTTTAGCTAAAACATATCAGAAGGATTCGAGGAGCGTAGTAGAAAGAGCTTTGTTCACTGGGACTTCAGCTACTTTATTCTTGCATCTGCCCATCTGCTGATCCCTTGTTCAATGTTCCTAAGTGACACCAGCAAGAAGGATACAAAGGATGAATACAGGGCCACGTCCCTTAGGATTTTTCAGCTTAAAGGAAGAAGGAGGAGGGGTCAATGCTGACTAATAGTCACAGGAAAATGGAAATGCTTGAGGGTCTTGGAGACCTGGTAACCACATCCTCACACACTTGTCTATTAACCTGCCCATTCATCCCATAAATATTTATTGAATGCATGCTGAAAAATGGAGTCTATCCATAAATATGGTTGTATTCTCATGAAGCTTGCATTCTCACAGATGAGGCAGACATTTCCCCAAATCATGCCAGTGATTAGGTAACGTAAAGGCTAGAGAGAAGCACAAGCTTATACGGGAATGGGTTAACCTAGATTTGACCAAGAGCAGTTGTGATCAGACAAGCACTTGCCGCAGCAGTTCCCTGGAAGCTGAGACTTTGAGGTTGTGCCGAGCTCTTTTCCACCTCAGCACAACCCAATCCCAGAGGTGGAAAAGAGCTCAACACAAAACAAAACAAAAATTAAAGAAGGCTGGCAAGTCTCCAGCACAACCGGGGTGGGGGTGGAGTTGTAGATGGAGTAAGATGAGGGTGATGAGTGTGTGGGTGGGCGTGGGCATGGGTAGGGGTGGTTTTCATTTTGACTTCACTGGCTAGCATCCAACCCCCTTTTCTACTTGAAGGCATCTCTGACTGTGCAAAGCATCCGTAACTTCTACCACGATAGTTTCCTGTTACAGGGGATAAAGAAGAGAGCTACTCCTCCCACCCTCCAGCATTCAAGGTATAATCCCCGGATGTCTGTTCAGCCAATTGCCCACCTCCCTGAGTCTCTGATTTTGGAATTAGAGGCGCAAAATCAAAGGGAGAGGTTAATGCAGTGGTAACCTTGGTGGCATCAAGCAGTGGTGGTCACACTCCCTGGCCCTCTGTTCTTCTAGATTCATCCTTCCTTCTGTCCTCCAAGCTGTCTCATTTCCCAAGTCACTCAGGGATCCTGTGAGCACCCTATTACACTCTTCCAAAGGGCTCTCTCTTTCTGTTTCAGATCATAAGCGTTAATTCTGTTTTTTTGTAACCCTAAAGAACCTGGCCTAGCGAATAGTAATAAGGATGCTAGCTTTTAAGCTGAGAGCATTGGAAGCTGTGAAGGGTTCCACCCAGGGTGTAACAAGATGACATTTGAATTTTAACATCATTCAAAGGCCTTTAGAGTTTTCGAATTACTTCCACGTGATTTGGTTTTTCTAGCAACCAGAGAAGTAGGTACTTGGTTTACATCAAAAAGAGGATAGAATTGACACAAGCCAAGTGTGATTTCTTCCCAATGCAAAACTGCCAATTAATGGCCAAAGAAACATCCGAGAGCAGGTCTTCTGAGCTCTGGCATATTCCTCTTTTATTATCCTACAGACACAGGACGTGGAAAACCTGGTAGGTGGGAAGCTAGAGAGCGAATTTCCTGACTTCTATGTCAGCAGCCGTAGCAAATTGTTTCAGATTTATACACGAAAACACCTATGGACGTTTCTGTAACTGCTACACTCAGCCTCACCACTGTTTACAGTAGACAGTAGATCCACGTGGAGGAGAAAAAAAAGGTAGCATCCCCAGAACACAGTGAGTCTGGAAATACTTCTCACCTCCAGTTAGGAATTTATGGATTCACAAATGTGCGTCTCTGTAGAGACATGTGCTCTCCGAAGCAAATCTGAAGCTTGGAATCGTGAGATGCCAAACAACAAGAAAAAAAAAGGTGTGCTGGGGAGAAGATCAAGCATGGCATGTCGCAGCTTGCTGGGAAGCAGTGGAGACGCAGCATCAAATCATAAGCTTTGATTTCAGGCCCTGAGTAAGAGACTTACCTAGTAGGACTATTATCAGGATTAAATGAAGGAATGCCTGGGAAGTTCTTAGCACAAAACCCAGTCTGGGGCAGCTGTTCAGGGCTGTGACTTCTGGGGACAAGTGGGGATGGTTCCCCTGGGTATGGGTCCAAGAGGATCTTTAGCACAAAGGGCGATGGAAAGAGATTGGAGGAACGGCCAGTGGAAGAGGAAGAAAGTACAAGTTTTTAGGAGAGTTCACAATATTTTGAGACTGGGGTGAAAGAGGAGTTAGTCAAGAAGGGTGGCAGAGGCAGCACCTGTGGCTCAAAGGAATAGGCACCGGCCCCATATGCCAGAGGTGGCGGGTTCAAACCCAGCCTCAGCCAAAAACTGCAAAAAAAAAAGAATGGTGGCAGATTCCAGGTACCCTGGTTGGGTTGTGCTAAGGTGGGAAAGAGCTTGACACGCACACACACAAAGAAATGAAATAGGACCAGTGTGTCTCCAGCATGGCTGGGAATGGCAGGGCGAGGGAATTATCAACGTCCCCACTTACTCTCAAGGCCAATCACCTTCCTGCGATTTTCTCTCTAATATTTTATCTGGAACTTAGGTGACCTATTCAACCTTCAGGGTGGTTAGAAGAAAGAAATTGTCATTTGAAATGAAACCCACAGAACTTATTTCACTTTCTCTCTCTCTCTCCATATAATTTGTTTCCTAAAAACCCATGGATGAGAAAAGTTGACATTACCCCCCCTTTTTTTCCCAGAGAGACAAAATAATTTTTCGATAAAGACTGTTGTTTCCTATAAAAAGCAAATATTTTTCTACATGCAAATTTTATTTTCCCAAATAGTTGATGAAAGCAAGCTGTAAAATTCTGAAGGAGTTTAGTCAGCTGTGCACATTGACTTTTGAAGTGTAAAATAAACCTTTGCTTAACAGATGTCGGGACTGTGACTTTGAGAGATAATGACAGTTTTTATAGTAGGTTGGTGGCAGAATTTCTAAGGGGAATGAATAAAGTTTTGGTGCCAAGTCTGGAAGAAAAATGACAACATGATTATTAATGATTGACTGAATTAAGGAAAGCAAAAATAAGTGTTTTTAATTTGTTTGATTAGACAGTGTAAACTGTTCCATAAATATCACTAAAATACATTTTACAAAGGGATGGGCTGGACTCGCAGGTAGGAATTAGAGTAACTCAAAGGCCCTCCCTCCCTCTTTCCCTCCCTCCAAACTCACCATGAATGAAATTGATTTAAAATAAATTCAAAAGCTTCACACAAGGAACCCAAGCGGACGTGGAAGACTTTTTAATAACTAGGTTCAGACTCCACTTCCCTAGCCAAGGTAGCAAACTTTGCCATCCTGACAAACGCATCCCCGCTGGATGATGTAGGGTCAGCAGCCGACACATTTAGTGAAATCAAAATTATTCTTCAGGCCATTTAGCCAAAATCAAATGCCCCTGGGCCCAATTCCAGTATCCTACAATCTCCCCCCTCAATCCAGCCTGCCTGCAACCAAGTGACTTCTGGATGCAGCTCAAGTTCTGTCTTTCTGCATGGACTTTTCTGAATCCTTTACTCTCTAAGCAGCTCTCCTTTCCCTGAAGATGAAGGTCTCGGTGTATTCTCTTCTGCAGCAGTTAGCACTGGTTATTTTTTGTTAGTCTAATTGAGCAGCTGGAATCCCGAAACCAGGGGTTGGGAAAACCTTTCCATATGGGAAGGCCGTATTAATGTAGGTGTAATCAAATAAGGCTGCATTCAAGATGCTTTGATTAGATGTACTTAAAAATACACATTATTCTGTAAAAGTCAAACTGTTACATGCTTAATAATTTTACAACATGAAAACCATTTGTTAATTTTAAAGTGAACTATCCTTCTAGTGACTTTATTGTCTCTGCTCTTTGATGGGAAGCATTTGAACATCCAGTGGCAGCATGGAGGTCTGCAGTTTCAGCTGATCCTCTGCACAGCCCTCAGTCCTCTGTGACTGTCATGGCTCCTGATTTGGATCAGGTAGGACAGTGTAGATTCTCAGCAATAAGTGTTTGAAAAGCAAGAAAGCATTTGGGGCGGCATGTCCCTGAAGGCCTGGGGATTCTACTGCCTTTTTTCATATTCCAATCGGATCTTTGTTAGCATCAATGACTTTAAAACGTCACCCACTGAGAGCTCAATCCATTCCATCTGTAGTTCTTTAGGTGCCCCCATGATAGCAACAGGTGAGGCTGAAATGATGCGTGATTCTCAAAGTCAGTGAACCTTCCCCTGTCTCCTCCAATGAATAGGCCTCCGACATCTGCATATTCTCCAAAAGATTTTCTTACGTCATCCTGCTCGCCAGTGACCTTTGTAACTGGGGGACATGTTAATCTGACTTTTCCTTTTGAAAAAGAAGAAGTGTATTGTTTGCTGGATTTGTACGAACCTGGAAGGAGGTGGAACACATCCTCCTTAGTGAAGCGTCACAGGAATGGAGAAGCACGAATCCTATGTATTCAACTTTGATATGAAGACAATTAATGACATGGTGGGGCGTGGGGGAAGGGGTGAGCAGCCAGAGAGAGAAGGGGGAGGGGGTGAGGAGAAGGACCAGAAAGAAAAAAAGAAAAGAAAATAGTGACTAATTCTCACATGAATTGCATTCGATTTTGACCAACGTACATTACTGAAACATTCATTTTTACTTCAACCTGTTAATACGTTGTTTAGGATGCAGGATACCGCATCATCATTTAAAAGTGAATTATGTTTATAATTTCCCCTTTATAATAATATATTTTTTCCAATTTTAATATCAGGTGTATCCAGATGAAGCAGGAAAAAAAAAGTGTCTTGAAAAATGTAGCTATTTTTTTTTTTAACTGCCTAGATTTGGGGTCACTTATATACACTTAGTTTTACCTTGCAAAGAAGTATTCAAATCATTTGGACTCGGTATGACATAGAAATGCTTTATTCCTCTAGAAATCTTCTTTCAATGATTCATGTTGCTGATTCTACATAAAATTTAACTCTCTGTTCTCACAGAGATAAAGTTTTAGCTAATACCCATCCCTGCAGTAGCCAAAACATTTTATTATTGGTTTCAATTGTATTATTGTTATTATTTTCAAAACAGGATCTCACTCTGTCACCCTGGACAGAGTGCTGTGGCATGATAGCTCACAGCAGCCTTGGACTCTTGAGTTCTACCAATCCTCTTGCCTCAGCCTCCCAAGTAGCTGGAACTATAGGCGCCCACCATAAAACCTGGCTAATTTACATGTTTTGTTCTTTTTTCTTTTTGGTAGAGACAGGGTCTCATTCTTGCACAGATTGCTCTTGAACTCCTGATCTTAGGCAATCCACCCACCTCAGCCTCCCAGACTCCTAGGATTACCTGTATGAGCCACCCCCACTCCTGGCCAGCCAATGCATTTTAGAATGATACACAGCAAACTCACACTGCATAAAACATCATTCAACTCTAACTTGTTACAAAACTGACAATACTGTGTTGTATTTGCATGAACATAGTTAAGAGCACTTGCAACTTGTTGCAAAGTGTTACTTTAAAAAGTAACTTCAGGGCAGAGATTTTGCAGTTGCAAGATACAATGAAACGAAATGAGAGTCTCCGGATTTGAAAAGAACCTGGATCTGTTAATATTTTCTTTATCTGTGCAACAAACCCTTCATGTTTTCCTTTCACGGAAAGTGCGCTGTCTGTACATACACTCCCCAAATTTACCAAATTCAGTCCAACTTCACCACATTTATCTTGAAAGTTGCTGAAGATGTCTACTCCCCATGTTCTATTTGCAAGAATACCCAACCAAGTAACTCTTCAAAGCAAGGAAAATCTTTTATTTATGGTCTGAATGAAATATAAAACCTGCACCGAGTCAATAGCATCAGTTGATTCATCCAAAACAATTGAATAATATATATTTTCTTTTGAAGTATTCTGTTAAGTTGAAGCCCAATTCTTGCTGCCAATCAATTATGGTTTTCCCTGAAAGAGGCAGCTATACTTTGAAACATTGTCAGGGTCCAATTATCTAACAGGGGTCCTCAAACTTTCTAAACAAGGGGCCAGTTTACTGTCCCTCAGACTGCTGAAGGGCTGGACTGTGGGCCCTAGAATGAGTCTGCTGCTAAGCAGGACAGGCAGCGGTTGCAAAAACACCCAGTGGGCCAGATAAATGTCCTAGGTGGGCTGCATGTGGCCCATGGGCCATAGTTTGAGGACGCCTAATATAACTTCAACAATGCATTTTTTCCCCTATTTCTACATCACCGATTGGCTCCCCTTTTCCTGAGTATATAAGCTACTTTATAAATCACTTCATTGGCATTATTTCCAGGTCTTATTGCTGCTTGAAAAAATTGTCTTTTTTTTTTTATTATTTCTTATAGCATAACTGTGTACATTAATGCAATCATGGGTACAGTGTGCTGTTTTCATATAATTTTGAAATACTCTCATCAAACTGGTTAACATCACCTTCATGTCATTTTCTTAAAAATTGTCTTTTGCTTTTGTT
>CAUYTI010076107.1:0-10017 GCA_963575145.1 Galago senegalensis | reverse complement strand
AAATACTAGCCATAAATTGCATTCTACAAATTTTCACTATTTCATATGCTTAATAGGTAAAACTGACTTTTACTCATGCATGAAGTTCTCCAGAGCCCAAGTCCAGGATCCCTGCCTGCTAGCATTTAGTTTACACAGTTGTTTTGGGTGAATATGCAATACTGCATGTGTTTACAACTTTTCAGAGAGGAGTGTTGTTTTCTCTCTTTATTAACCTTCTAGAGTTGACTTCTGACAATTCAGATGCTTTCTCTTCTTTTCACTAAGGGGAAATATTTTCTCTCCTTTATGATTCCCTTTTCATTTTTGGCTTGGTTTTTGTAGCTGGGTACCCACCCTTGTATAACAACAACCGTGAGCCATAGCACTGTATAGATGCATTTTCCTCACTTTGAGGTGAATAGATGGAGCTCAGAAAGATTGGATGACCTACTAGCATCGCAGAGCTAGTAAGAGCATGTGCAAGGCAGGGCCTAGCCCAAGTTTGTGCCCTGCATTTCTGTCAAATCCCTCATGTTATGTAGTATGTGTATGTGAGACTCCTGGTGGTGCCCTTTTTTTCCTAATAATGATTCAATTTCTTTTTTCTTAGGCTTCTCTTACTCCCCAAAGATGTAGTTGATTATTTTAATCCACACAGAATGATGATTATCCTTACTTCTGCCTAATTCTAGACACTTTGAAACTATATATTTGCTGGAAGACTCTTGAAAAAGTCATAATTTTCTTTAGAACATTCCTACAGAGATTTATCCATAGAGGGCCTGATGACAATTGTTTCACAGAATGGGCAAGATTCTGGAGTGATGAGCAGTCTCATCGTCATTCTCTATTGAGCTACAAGGAGGAATAATCCTCAAGGGCTTTAAATCTGTTTGTGGAGATGAGACAAAGTTAAAATTATGACCAATATCAAGGTAAAAGACTGATTCTCCCCTTTTTACCTTAAACCTAGAAGTCCCTGAGTTAGGGCTATGCTGTCTTCCTGAGACTTCTCTTTCTCCCTGTCCCTTTCAAAAGTGTCCTGGGGCCGAGTTCACCATCATGGCATCCTCTATGGGAACCTGCTTTGATTTCCCTGTGGTCTCTCAGAAGTGCGCCCAGTCAAGTTCTTTTCCTGAGTGAGCTCTGCCTCCCAGGGCTTTAGTTTGCTCAACACAAATGAGCTAGTCCCTGAACACTGGGAATACTTAGCACTCTTCCCTGTTAGAACAGATACAACCCAGTTGCATTTCACCATGCCAGGCTTCTCAAATTCCAAGGTACATGTTACACATCTAAACTTGCTTTTTTTGCCTCCCTGCTGACCCTAGTAGAGGCCTAAGGCCATACTACGAATTCCTGGCACTTGTCAGGAGGCTACACGTTTGAGTAGCTTCCATCTTCTTACTGGAATCTTGGTATTGGGTAGAGATGAGACTGAACTATATTGGAGAGAGAGCTTATGCTCTTGTAAGGCCAAAATAGATTGCATAGGGAATTGTCTGTGCTTCTCCTCTGCATTAAACAGATAGTGTTAGCACATGTGGTCAAGAGGCCCAACCTTCCTCAAAGCTCACTAGTCAAGGTGATGCTTTCCTAACGGCAGTGCTATTTTGTATCAAGAGCTCTGAGAATACATTCTGGATTACTTAGAGTCTTTTCACTTCCTTGGAAGAAGAAAACCTGAGATTAATATTCTGAGAAGACAAGGAGATGCCTTGATAAAACCAGATTCTCTATTCTGTATCCTTTGGATTTTATTTAGCCAATGATAAAGATTGCAAGTTTCAAACCCTCTAGAAGGAAAAAGATCCTTATGTATAATACCTCAACTGAATACACAGTTTATTTCATGGTTTGAATTGTAAACAAAAAGGAAGTGGCTGGTTTTAAGCAATATTTCTAAACTTCCTTCAGTGATTGTTTTCTATGGAGACTGCAGATGTGCTTTTTGGATACATTATTGAATTAAACAAATGGAAGGTTGCAAGCTATCCCATTTTTGGTTAAAAGCTCCTCTTACTCTAAGTAACCACATCCTTCCCCTGAATATGGTCATCAGACCTGTGAAATGAACTAGAAGAAAGTTCCCTTTATGCATGGTCACAGGACTTGCATGAATTTGGTCCTCACAGTGGCAGCTAACTTGTGTTTGCCACTGCACTGCGGTTTACAGGCTTTGTTTCCTCTTTGGCTGATTATAGTCCATGTGAGGATAGGGGATTATGTCTTCCTTGTTTTTGTATCACTATCGCTGGTAGCTGTCTCTCTCTCTTTTTTTTTTTTTTTTTTTTTGAGACAGAGTGTTACTCTGTGCACTGATTAAATTGCCATGGCGTCATAGCTCCCAGCAACCTCAAACTCTTGGGCTCGAGTGATCCTCTTGCCTCAGCATCCTAGTTTTTCTATTTTTAGTAGAGACCAGATCTCACTGTTGTTCAGGCTGGCCTCGAACTCCTGAGCTTAGGTAACCCACCTGCCTCAGCCTCCCAGACACTGGTTGCGGTTGGCTGTGTCTTTTTGTCTTTAGTTTTTAGGAAATGATTGCTGAATTGAATTAAACAAGCCTAAAGTAAAATGTTGAAGCAATGGATGGGAAGCAAAGTATGTTTAAGCTTCAGTGAGTAACTTCCAATAAAAATCTGTTAAGCCAGTTTATTCCATTATGCAGTTGAAATGGCTTTGCTGTTCTCAGAGTGGTGGAATCATCACGGAACATTTATTTTAAACGTCATCTCTGTTTTAAAGACAACAAACAAGCTGAGCTCTGTTAATAAAGTAGTAAATCCTTATAAAAGACCACTAGATTTACTGCAGTCACAAGGAAGTCTCCTTGGAAGTCACAATGTAGGTTTCCATTCAACAAATATTAATTGAGCATCTTCAAGGAGCTAGAACTTTCAAGATGGGAAATTAAAGGTGTTGTTTGTTGTGCAAAGGGTTAAGAGCATACTCTTGGGAGTCAATTGATCTGGGTTCAAATTCTAGCTCTGCCATTTTCTGCCTATACCAGACTGAATAAATAATACTATGTATCAGTTTCTTTAACTATAAGTTGGGTCTACAGTATGCTTACCTCTGACAGTTATGAGGAGTAAGGGAGATAATTGCATGTCCAGTGCTTATTGTTGACTGGCCTTTTGGAAGCATTCAATAAATGTTAATTATTATTGTCATTGGAGGTGTGGTTCCTGACCTGAAGGGCCTGTCAACCCAATATACAAACATTGTGACAAATGCCATTCTTGCCTCAGGATATCTTACACTTGCTGACCCTTCTGTTGAAACATGGTTCACTTAAGTAATCACATAGCTTGCACGCTCATTTGTCCCAATGAAATTTTCCTTCACTACCCTGTTTAATACTATTACCCATTCTTCCTGGCACCCCTTATTTTGCTGCCTAATTTTTCATTTTACTGAAATGCCATATAACAGAGCATTTACTTATTTGTTCTGTTTGTTAATCTTCCTTCAGTCAAATGAAAGTTCCAGAAGAGCAAATATTTTGGTCTAGTTTGTCACTTATCTGTAATCAGTGCTTAAAATTATGTGTGCCTCATGTTAGGTGCTGGAGAAGTATTTAGGGAAAGAATGAATGAAAGACCATTCATGGGAGTCTAGAGGAGGGCATGTTGAACTCTGTCTGTGGGTATCAGGAGAATCTTGACAGAGAGGTAGCTGTGTTGAGTATTAGATCAGCAGTTCTCAACTTTCTTTTCATTAAGACACATGTGGAGGATTTTACTTCTGTGTTTGATATCTGATTTATAGTTTCTAAGGTACTACCATCCATATACTCCTTTCTCTACAGGTCAAGAAAGAAAATTAGAATTCAAGTGAGAGAGTGATATTATTGGGATAAGGTCAAATCCCTCTGATATTTATTTTGAAAGGTAAATTATTTTCATGCTCTGTATGGTGATAGTTTTTAGTAATAAGGATATCATGACTGATCTTACTGCTGGAATATTGAAAAATGTGTTTGCAGGTGAGTAGGGGTTTTCCAGACAGGTGACCAGGGGGGTAGTGTTTGAGACAGAGGCCATGGCCTGAGTGATGGCATGAGGGCACAGTTTTCTAGTAGAACCACAAATAACCTGGTATGACTAAAGCAAAGGATGCCTGGAGGGGAAGCGATGAGAGATGCTGCTGCCAGGCACCAAATTACAAAGGCCCTCTTTACTAAATTTAAAGGGTTTTTTCCAAAAGAAAGTGGGATATGTTCCCTAGTGTTTCTAAGTAGGGTTATGTTATATTTTTGAACTTTTATTTAATTTTGTAGCTGAATTTGTTTTAAAAATTGACTAAGAGATACATTCACAAGTTTAAAAGAGTGTATACAGTAAAACATCTCCCTTCCTGGGGAGGATTAATATTTCTAGTATTTAGTATACACTGCTAGAGATATTATGAATGTAGATCAAGGCTCGGCGCCTATAGCTCAACCGGCTAAGGCGCCAGCCACGTACACCTAAGGTGGCAGGTTCGAATCCCCAGCCCGGACCCGCCAAACAACAATGACGGCTGCAACCAAAAAATAGCCGGGCGTTGTGGCGGGGCCTGTGGTCCCAGCTACTTGGGAGGCGGAGGCAAGAGACTCTCTTGAGCCCAGGAGTTGGAGGTTGCTGTGAGCATGATGCCACAGCACTCTACCCAGGGGGACAGCTTGAGGCTCTGTCTCATAAAAAAAAAAAAAAATGAATGTAGATCAAAAAATGTAGATTTCCTTTTTTTGTCTCAGTGGTGGGAAAATTACCCATTGGAGTGCCAATACCCTTAACATCACCTATGTCAACTTTTAGTTAAGAAATGTGTGCATAACCCAGATGTTGGTTTTTCACTAGGGAGATTGTAGACCCAGAATACATTCTCCATATTCGGGGGGGATTAGACATGCCAAACCTATAAATATTCTAACAATATGCCCACAGAGGTCCTTAAGATTAGGAAGAATGTGTAGATTGGAACGGTGAGTTTTCAGGTCATCAGTGAATAGGTGGTGGTTAATGTCATGTTAATGCATGATGCATGCAGCTGCTCAGGGAAAGGGGGCACATTGAGAAGAGAAGACTGCCAAGAACAAAGCCTTAGGGAACAATTAGAGGTGCTAAAGGGCGGTGCTGTAGAAGCTAAAGGGGAAGAGTGTTTTTCCAATTGTTGCAGTAGTTGGGGTTGGAATATGGCTATTGTGAGGAAGGAAAAAGGTTACTGAAAGAATGTTAAAGTAAGCGGGTAGGAAAGGGCAGGAGGAGAGGGGTGAATTCACACTTACGAGGTACGATGCACACTGTCCCGGTGATGTGCACACATATACCTTTGATTCCAAATGTACAAAAACAATTCATGTAACCAAAACATATGTACCCCCATAATTGAAGTAAATAGAAAGAATGTTAAGTACTCACAGACTTTTTGGAAAGACCAGGAAAACATTTGGAGGCTATGTGACCAGGAACAAAGCCCAAAATCACCTTGTATAACCAATAACAGGAATATACCACTGCTGCTGCTACTGGAAATGACCCTGTAACCACCTGCTGAGACCACCATCAGTGCACACTGTGTACCACTTCCCACCGCCTCTGGGGACTTGGTGATATTGCAGGGCTCTAGCAAAAAGTTCCTGCGTAGTTTCTACCTAAGTTTACCACTCAGTAACTATAGTTGGTGTTTCTGATGAGCTAATCCTAGGTCATATGCTCACACTTCAGTGGGACAGGAGGCTATAGAAACAAGTATTCCGGCATGCTTAGCTTTTGTGGTGGGAAATAGGCTTCACCTTATAAGGTGGTAATTCCTTTCTAAACACAAGAAGACAGTTGAGACACTATGTAGTCATGCAGAATGTCAGATGTCCATTACAGGTATCAAATGTGCATTAAACGTATAACAATTAGAAGGTCATGGTATGAACCTTAGGGAAAACAGATTCTGGGAAGTGGTAGGAGTGGACATCTGATTGCAGTGGAATGAGAAATGAGTGAGGGATGAGAAAATTTAGGTGTTTTACGTTGATTATGGTTTCAGGAAGGAATGTTAGGAAGTTTGGCAGGACTAGTGTGGCAAGAGAGCAAGAAGTGAGATTGTTAGGGCAGTGGTGAAAGAGTACCTGAAGTGATGTAATTAACACATGGTCTTGTATGATGGAGAGGAAATAGAATCTGGAGAGAATCGATGGTTGGAAAAAAGAGATGGGGGATAGGGATATCCATATGAAGCTAAAGTGTAGGTAGAAGTGGTTCTCAACCTGTGGGTTGCGACCCACAGGAACTGTATTAAAGGGCTGCGGCATTAGGAAGGTTGAGAACCACTGAGTTAGCGGAATGGAAAGTTGCAATCGTACTGGAACCTGCTAGCATGTAAGATTTCAGAGTTGGGGCGGTACCTGCAGCTTAGTGGGTAGGGTGCTGGCCCCATATACCGAGGGTGGTGGGTTCAAGCCCAGCCCTGGCCAAACTGCAACAAAATAAAGGTGTTGTGGCAGGCCCCTGTAGTCCCAGCTACTTGGGAGGTTGAGGCAAGAGAATAGCTTGAGCCAAAGAGTTTGAAGTTGCTGTGAGCTGTGATGCCACAGCAGTCTACCAAGGGCAATAAAGTGAGACTCTGTCTCTAAAAGAAAAAAGATTTCAGAGTTGGAGGACTTTCTAATGTTGATATGGTGTGGATGTCATCACTGGCGATGAGAAAGTCAGAGAAGAATGTTGAGTGATTTTTCCCCATCAACATTAAAGTTCCCCATGCTATTAAAAGGAGATGGGGTGGAGAGGAAGGTACAAAGATTCAGGAAATGCATTGGAGGGGCCAAGAAGTTGACCAACAAGATAATTAATGAAAATATTAAGCACCAATTCTGACATATTGTAAGCATTCAATAGATATTACCTATCAATAATCAAATAGCAGGAGTGAGGAGGTAGTATTATTGAATGGCATGAATTTTAAAGAAGGGGAGATTTTTCTTTTTGAGTACCAAGTAGCACTTTTGTTTGGAAGATACAAGGGTGGAACTTGTAAACTCTCTTAACTCCAGAAAGAAAGGGAGAAGAAGGGAGAAAAGCAAGGTGCTGGGGAATGGGCGGGGGTGGGGAGAATAAGGTTTCAACTAAAACAAGAAGGTGATGGGAAAAATCCATGAAGATGCTGAGACTAAGAATTTCTGTACACGTGATGATGGGCTCCAGAGGGCTCAGGGGAAGCAAAGGAAGGCGGGCTTTACTTGAGGGAAGAATGTAGGGAAAGAGTAGTAATGACTAGTATGGGATTGAAACAATGAAAACAAATTTTAAAAAGTTACCTGCAGGATTTGCTATGGGTGCCATTGGGTTGGCATACAGACCTGGAAGCCTGATGAAACTATCTAAAAAATAGAAGGACTGAGTAGTTTTTTTCCATGACACATTGTCATCAGTCTATGGCTGTTATTTCCCTGTCTACAGCAGAAAAAAATAAAATTGAGTAGAGAATTGCTGAATTGGGTTAGACAAGAAGGCAAGATAAAGCCCTATGATTTATTTAAGCTGGTTAAATGGGTAAAACTGAGAGCTCATAAATGAATCTGATAAATATTGTTAAATGTTCATTTCAATTTGAATAGCATAGGTGTAAGTACAATTAAGGCTATTGAGATTTTTTAAAGTCTTCCTTTGAGTCATAGTTATTTGGTCTTGTGGCATGAAACTCACCAAAACAGGTTCTCACTGTCTCTTCATTCATGTTGATTCAACTTGAAATTTTTAGTTCTTCATAATTTCAAGGTTATAGTAAAGAACTCTCTGGAACTGTTTGAAATGTGAAGTGGGTTTTCTTTTTTAAAAAATATTATGTTTTTCCAGAAAGGATGTATTAGTTTGCATTCATACCAGCAGTGCAGAAGTGTTCCCTTTTTTCCACATACTTGCCCAATATCTGTAGTTTTGGAATTTTGTTATGTGGGCTACTCATACTGAAGTTAGATGATATCTTAAAGTGGTTTGATTTGCATTTTTCTGATGATTAAAGATGATAAGCATTTTTTCATTTGTTTTTGGGCCATGAGCCTGTCATCTTGAGAGAAGCTTCTGTTCAAGTCTTTTGCCCGCAATGAAATGAGATCACTTCTTCTTATTAATTAGAGTTCTCTGTGGATTCTAGTTATCAAACCTTTGTCAGAAACATAACCTGCAAGTATTTTCTCCCATTTTGAGGGCTGTCTGCTTGCTTTACTAACTATGTTCTTGGCTGTGCAGAAGCTTTTTAGTTTGATCAGATCCTAGTAATATATTTTTGGTGTTGTTTCAATTACCCTGGGGGTCCTCCTCATAAAATATTCTCCTGGCCAATTTCCTCAAGTGTTTTCCCTGCAGGCTCTTCTAGTATCTTTATAGTTTCATGTCTTAAGTTTAAATCTTATATCCAGTGAGAATCAATTTTTGTTAATGGTGAAAGGCGAGGGTCCAGATTCAGTCTTCTACACATCACCAGCCAGTTCACCCAGCACCATTTGTTAAATAGGGGATCTTTACCCCAATTTATGTTTTTGATTGGCTTATCAAAGATCAAATGATGATAAATGGTTGGGTTCATCTCTTGGTTCTCTATTCTGTTCCATTCATCTACCTCTTTGTTTTCATGCCAGTACCATACTGTTTTGATCACTGTAGATTTATAGTATAGCCTGAAATCTGGTAGCGTAATTCCTCCTGCTTTGTTTTTATTTCTGAGTAATGTCTTGGCTGTTTGAGTTTTTTTCTGATTCAGTCTTCTACACATCGCCAGCCAGTTTACCCAGCACCATTTGCTAAATAAAATGAAGTACTATTTTTTCCAGATCTTTAAAGTATGACAGAGGTGCTTTAATAGGGATTGCATTAAAGAAGTTTGGAAAACACTTGGGGAACTAAAAGTAGACCTGCCATTCAATCCTGCAATTCCTCTACTATGTATATATACAGATGACCAAAAATCATTTTATAACAAAGACATTTGCACAAGAATTTTTATTGCAGCCCAATTCATAATTGACAAGTCAAAGAAGCAGCCCAAGTGCCTATTGACCCATGAATGGATTAACAAATTGTGGTATATGTAGGCCATGGCATATTATGCAGCCATAGAAAAAGATGGAGATTTTACCTCTTTTATGTTTACATGGATGGAGCTGGATCATATTCTTCTTAGTGAAGTATCTCAAGAATAGAAGAAAAATTATCCAATGTACTCAATACTATTATGAAACCAATATATAATCACCCATACTTTCATACAAATGATAAGACACAGTTATAACCCAGAAAGAAGGAGAGATGACTAGGGTGAGGGGGGGCGGGAGGGGCCAGGTGGAGGGAGGGTCATTGATGGGACCTCACCTATTGTGCATATTGCAAGGGTACATGTCAAATGTATTAAGAGGAGAGTATAAATATCTTAACAACAATTCAATAAGTGAGGTGAAGGCTATGTTAACCAGTCTGATGTAAGCATTCTAAATTGTATATAAAATTAGCACGTTGTACCCCATAAATGCAGTAATGTACATAGTTATGATCTAATAAAAAAAGAAAATCACAAAAAGGAATTAATTCCAAGTCAAAGGCATACTTTGTAACCACAACGAGATAACCATTGTTCCTTAAATATTTTTTAAAATATGCATGACTGAGATGTTATGCCTCTTTCATCAGTTATTCAAGACTTCTAACTTTTCATTCCTTAACTATGAATTCTATGAAATTTTGCTAATAGACTCAGTATTAAAAGAACTCTACTTAGAATGCTATAAAACATTACTAAGGAGAAGTGCGCGGCAGCCAGGATGCAGACGGCGGCGGCGACAGGCGGAGCCCGGGGACCACCCCCCATCACCCTCCCCCCAGTCACCTCACGTACCACAACCTCATCTAACCTCTCACCCCGCCTCCGAACCCCCAAACCCCGGGATGGCAGCGCCCGCCAGCCCTCCCGGCCGGACCAGCGGTCGCCAGTGCCGGCTTTAGCTTGTGGGAGTAGGCCCCGCCGAGGCCTGACCCCCAGAGCCGGGACCCACTGTGCAGCCAG
>CAUYTI010076106.1:0-10616 GCA_963575145.1 Galago senegalensis | reverse complement strand
GTGCCATGGCTTCACTGCTGACAGCAACCTCCAACTCCTGGGCTCAAGCGAGTCTCCTGCCTCAGCCTCCCAAGTAGCTGGGACCACAGGCGCCCGCCACAATGCCCGGCTATTTTTTGGTTGCAGCCATTATTGTTGTTTGGCCGGCCCGGGCTGGGGATTCAAACCTGCCACCTTAGGTGTATGTGGCTGGTGCCTTAGCTGCTTGAGCCACAGGCGCCAAGCCAGGACAGCTGTCCTTACAAGAAGAGGAAAAGAGACACGCAGACACAAAGTAAGAGAGCCGTGCAAGTACAGAGGCAAAGATGGAAGTGCTATAGTTGCAGGCTAAGGACTGCCGAGGATTACTGGTGAACCACCGGAAGCCAGAAGAGACAAGGAAGTGTTACCCCTACAGATTTCAGAGGGAGCATGACCTTGCCAGCACCTCGATCGCAAACTTCTGGCCTCCAGAGCTGTGAGACAAAACATTTCTGATGTGTCAAGCCACCTTGTTTGTGGTACTTTGTTAAGGAAGCTGCACTCAACCAATACATAAACCCTCTCTAGAGCAAAGTGGCTGAGGCCCTGAGACTGGAAAGGGGAATTGGAACCCAGGGAGTCTCTTTTCTCTGTTCGCTATCTGCTTTGTTCCTCTTTTCCACTGCAGACCACTAGTCTTTGCCTCCGTGACAAATTCTCTCCATGGTCATCTCTCACTACTCCTTGGTGAGTTCTAGGGGATCTACTCCCCTCCCCATGGAACTTAGAGCTAGAATTACGATTGGTCGAAAACAAGGAGGGCTCGCCCACCCCCTTTTGTCTGTCATTGGTTTAGGAATACACACGTGACTCAGTTCTGGCCAATGATACTCAAGGATCTGAACCGCTTCAGTGAGAGCTTTTCTTCCCTGATAAAAAAGGGAGGCTGAGGAAAGAACCCTGCTTGTCACTTATCTGCTGTAGGTGTTTCCTTGGGAGGGCAGATGATTTAAAGTAGTTGGCAGCTCTCTCATGACTATGCAGGGAAAGCCAAGAGTAAAGAGTCTGCTTAGCTGCTGTAGGGGTGAACCCCACTTCCCAACCCACTCCGGGGAAGGCAGAGAGCTGGACGTTTACTTGTCCGTTTAGCAGAGCCAATGCCAGCTTAATGCTAGGCAATGAGTAAAGTGCCCTGCACATCCTACCTCACATCTGGAATGAAAATATATACTTCTTACAGTCTTTCTTTCTTTCTTTCTCAGAGCCTCACGCTGTCACCCTGGGTACAGTGCCGTAGCGTCACTGCTCATAGCAACCTCCAACTCCTGGGCTTAAGCGATTCTCTTGCCTCGGCCTCCCAAGTAGCTGGGACAGGTGCCCACCATAACACCCAGCTATTTTTTTTTTTTTTTTGGTTGTAGTTGTCATTGTTGTTTGGCAGCTCTGGTGTATGTGGCTGGCGCCTTAGCTGCTTGAGCTATAGGCACCCAGTATATCTTACAGTTAACTTGCTTGCAGGTTAGTGGGGAAAGAATGACAAGGGTTAACAAAATCTGAGGAAAGTATATGAATCATTGACTAGAAGGGAAGACAAATGCTGCTAGTAGTGCCCCCAGAATTCTTAGGCTTTGAAGTGTCAGAATGAGTCATAAATGGGCATGTTTTTTTAAGTGAAAAAGCAATCCCATTGTGTATTATTCATGTGACACATGATTACTTCATGGGGGTGGAAAGGAACAGTCTATTGTTATTAGATAGAATGGTTTCAGAATGAGAAATGAAAACCGTTAAATGAATAAGGGTAACCAGTGGACACCCCTCCTAACTGCATCAGTTTACCACAGACTGATTTGAACTAAGAATGGGGGGGCAAGATACCTATTCCTCCTATATACCCAGACATAGCCTCTATCACCTAAAATTAGCCAATTCAGAAGTTAACACCTAACTCTCCAGTATCATAACTTGACTATGGTGAATTGAGACCAGCAAAGGAGTAATCCTGTTCCAGAAGAAAGATCACGAGGAACAGAAGAGAATGTTTATGTAAACTAGACTGCCATTCACATCTATAGAGAAATTGTATAGATGGCAGTTGGCAAAAAACTAAAAATGATTGTTCCCTTATGTCAGCAAAAGTGTTTGTTAAGCTGAAGTCCTCCCTGTGTTCTGGTGATCCAGTGAATAGGAGATGATTGACTAGGAAGTTGCTTTATTTGCCATAACACTCTCCTGCCCTCTGACCATTCATATTATTCCTGAGACCGTAACCAGTTCACAGCCTCTAGAGCTGATACTGAGACAGAGGAGGCTGGTCTCTCAGTATAGGGACTGCAACCATCCCCAACTTTGCCTCCATTGTCCTCCTCATTCTAACGTGCTCTTTGGGCTTTTCCTGGATTGTAAGGATGTCCCCTTTCTTAAAGACGAGATCTTCCCCATCATTCTCATTAAAGAAAAAGAGGAGTTTGGTCTAAGGTGACCAGATGTCCCACTTTTGGCGGGACAGTCCCGATTTTAACAATTTGTCCCAGGTCCCGCTGCGTTTTAAAAAAGTCCCGATTTTTGGAAAGAATGCATGACAAGCTAGGGAACAGCGGGAGAATGGGAAGGGAAAATATGGTTTTCAGCTGCTGAAAAGGTTAATGTAACTCCATTTGGGAATGAAGAGGTTAATCTAACTCCATTTGGGAATGAAGAGGTTAATGTGACTTCATTTGGAAATGAAAAGGCTAATGTAAACTCTCTACTCCCCTCCCCCGCTCCCTCCCCGGCAAGGACATTTAGCTCAGGAGCAAAACGTCTGAAACAAATATGTAGCCCCCCCCCCCCCCAGAGTAAGGTGACCAGACGTCCCGCTTTTGGCGAGACAGTCCTGATTTTTAACAATTTGTCCTGTGTCCTGCAGCGTTTTAAAAAAGCCTCGAGTTTTTGAAAGAATGCACGACAAACTAGGGAACACGGGAGAACAGGAAGGGAATATACGGTTTTTGGCTGCTATGTGGCTATTTTGCCAGGATATGCATTTTATATTATTTTTGTTAATTTTATAATGTTAAACTTTAATAACAAATAATTGTTGAGAACTGATTATTGAGAACTGCTTATCAAAGTTTGCAATGTTATCAGGCCCCGCGGGCCCCCCCCAATGGTGTCCCACTTTACCAATGTTAAAATTTGGTCACCTTAGTTTGGTCACATATACTCTGCCTCCTCCTGGCTGAGAATCACCCCATTTTCCTGCCTGAACCTGAAAGCTGGTTCTTTCAACATTACAGTATCCAAATTATGCAAGGATACTAGTTAGAATGCAGCTGTAGGCATCTAGGCTGAGGAAGAGAGATACACATTTATTTACTGTGGCTACATTGGTGCTCACTTCATGCCAGGTATGATGCCAGGTTATTCACACATAGTGTAGGTGTTTCTTACTGCTCTTTGTGTGTATATGTGTGTTATGCCCGAAATTCTCCCAAAAGGCCCCAGCAGACAAATCCGAGACACACTCCAATGTAAAAGCAAGAGGTGAGATTTATTCAGACCTGGGTCTGGTCTCTCCTGGCATTGAAGCTGAGGAAGAGCCCTGAACCTGGGGTGGAGGAAGTTTTTATGGAGTACAGAAAGCAAGAGGGGTAGGGTCGGATACGAGTACACTTTTCATTGGTGGTTGGTGATTTCATTAGTAAAGAAGGATTTGGATTGGTATAGGTGAGGAGTGGGGGAAAGCAGCGGGGAGTGGCTCTGCAGGTTTTACTGGCAGAGGTTGGGGCAGAAGGGCTAGGAATGGAGTTTATGCAGTAAACAGCTAGGAATGGGGCTTGTGTAGTAAACAGCTAGGAGTGGGGCTTATGTAGTTGGGACTTATGTAGTAAACAGCAAGATGGAGCTAGTCTGGCCCTCTCATTCTCCCCTTTCTCTTGTGACTGATGCTCAATCCTGAGCTCTATCTTCTACAGTATGCATGGGGCATTTTGGGAATGGAGGACTAATAGCTGAACAGTATTGATTTTGGCCCGTATAAAAGCAACGAGGTGATTAATGATGCAGGGTCCTAGAGTCAGTAGCAGGAATAGGATTAAAAGGGGGCCAGCAATTGCTGATAGTAAGGTGGTGAGCCGGGGAACCTGTGGACTATGATTGGGATTGTTCTCGCTCTAGCTTACGTTTTCGGAGTCCCTCCCTAATTCATAAAAATAACATTTTTTTAAGGTTGCACATAAACCTTCCTGCTGTAAAAATAATAGATCTAATCCTTTATGATTTTGTCTATGTCTAAGTTAATAGTTGCCCCTAAAGCTTTATAGTTCTGGTCCTGCAAGGCCAGAGATGCTGCCCCAGTGCTGCTCCAGCACCTGTAAGGCTTAGGAGTATTGCCACCGTGAGTGCAGTGAAAAGCTCTCTGCACTGCCTTGGAAGCTGGAGTCCTAGGGTTGAATACATATCTTGTTCAGCATGATAGATTAAGTGGGGAAACAGCTATACTGCCACGCAGAAGTCTTTGGTTAAATTTAGTACTGTGCCATGTAAGCAGGGGGTTAGGCCAGTGGTGCAAGCCCACCAAAGATTTCTTGGGGGCTGAAGGTATTGTGATTGATTCCAAAAGTAGGAGCTGTTACAGAGGTGGGCAAACTGGATGGTGGGAGTACCTACACATAGGCTCTGTCCTGATACTGAGGAGAGGGTCATGCGGGTCCCTAGTTGCTGCCAGCAACAAGTCTCGCTGCTAGTCACCCAGGGGGTACCACCTACAGCAATTGTCTCTAGAAGGAGGGTTTGGCTTGAAAACATAACCATTAAGATTAAGGATTGGTGTAAATTCGGGGATGATGTACGCACAAGTAAGAGTAATAGTACTATTAGTGGAGAGGGGCCCATTTTGGGGGTTGAGTCTTACGAAGTTTGAGTTTCAGGGGGTTGTCAGGGTCCTTTAATAGTTTACACTCAGGTATGTAGTCCTCAGCGTCAGCGAACTGGTCTGCCAGCCTGACGTGGGTGTAATGGATCCAGGAGGCAATGCCATCCACTTCGATGGCTGTCAGGGTGGTCAGGATAACGGTGTATGGGCCCTTCCACCGTGGTTCTAGTGACTCTCGCCGGTGACGCTTGACATACACCCTGTCTCCCGGTCGGTAGGCATGTGGGTCAGGTCCCGACCCGGATGAATACAGGTCAATGAGCCTCCTCCAGTCCTGCTGTTGAGCTTTCTGGCATGTCGCCCCCTGCCATGTACCTACAACGTTCCCTTACAAAGCTGCTCCCTTCGGTGAACCAGGTGTCCTCGGCATCTGGGAGGGGTTGGTCTGTCAGGTCCTGGCGCATACAGAAAGTCTGGGATAGAATATCAGCGCACTCATGCAGGGACACCTCCAAGTCCGGATCTGGTAGCAAGGATGCTGGGTTTAAAGATGTTTTAGGCAAGAACTGAATGTGCGGGGGGTTAAGTAGCAGCAGACTTTGATAGTGGGTGAGGCGGGCGTTATTTAGCCACCTGTCAGGGGCCTGTTTTAGGACCCCTTCCACAGCGTGTGGGGTCGTAATGATCAATTCTTGCCCCAGGGTAAGTTTGTCAGCATCGTTGACCAACAGGGCAGTGGCTGCAATAATACGCAAGCAGGGCGGCCATTCTGCCGCCACTGAGTCCAGTTTTTTTGAAAGATAGGCTACTGGTCGAGTCCATGGGCCCAGGGTTTGGGTCCGCACCCCCTTTGCAATGCCCCCGCGTTCATCTACGTACAGATGGAATGGCTTTTTAATGTCTGGTAAGCCTAGAGCTGGGGCTGACAGGAGGGCCTTTTGATTTTCTGGAAGGCCTCCTCCCTCTCCGGGGTCCATTGGAAGGTAGGTGATTCCTTGGTAGCCTCATAGAGGGGTCTGGCTAGCTCTGCGAACCCCGGAATCCATAGCCGGCAAAATCCGGCTGAGCCCAAGAACTCCCACACCCACCTCGCAGAGGTAGGAGTGGGGATTTTTAAAACTGTCTCCTTACAGGCTTGAGTGAGCCACCATTGGCCTCCCTTTAGGACATACCCCAGGTAACTTACAGTCTGTTGACATATCTGGGCCTTCTTGGCTGATGCACGGTATCCTCAGCTCCCCAGAGCAGTCAGCAAATTTCTAGTGGCTAAGAGGCACTCTTCTTTAGTGCTGGCAGCAATTAACAAGTCATCTACGTACTGGAGGAGGGTGACCTGGGGGTGAAGCTGTCTGTACTCACTGAGTTCTTAGTGTAGGGCCTCATGGAATGTGGTGGGTGAGTTTTTGAATCCTTGTGGCAGACGGGTCCACGTCAACTGGCTGTGAGTCCTTGGTCTGGGTCACTCCATTCAAAGGCAAACAGAGGCTGGCTCTGTGGGGCTAGAGAGAGACTAGAAAAAGCATCTTTTAAATCTAGCACAGTGTAACAGTCTTTGTCTGGAGTTAGGGTGCTGAGCAAGGCATAAGGATTAGGGACTGTGGGATGAATGTCCATAACTCTTTTGTTTACTTCCCTCAGATCCTGTACTGGCCGGTAATCGTTGGTCAAAGGTTTTTTTACAGGTAGCAGGGGTGTATTCCGAGCAGACTGGCATGGCACCAAAGTCTGATTTAGCAGAAGTTGATGAATGTGTGGTGTGATGCCAGCTCAGGCCTCTTGGGGCATGGGGTATTAGCACACACACTGGCGAGGCCATGGGCTTCAATTCTACAACTATGGGGGGCCGATGGGAAGTATTCCCCACCCCCCAGTTTCTGCCCATGCCTCGGGAATTCCTGTAGCCACCATTCTTTGTCAGAATTCCCGCTCCCTTCACGGAGGGAATCATAAAGTCTATATTCATCTTGGAGGGCCATGGTGAGGACTTGAATTGGCTGTCCTTTGAGGTCTGTGACCTCTGTGCCCCCATCTTTAAAGGTGATTTGGGCCCCCACCTTGCTAAGTAAATCTCGTCCTAAGAGGGGGTAGGGGCATTCAGGGATGACCATAAAGGCATGGGATACTCGGCCCATGACTAAGTCCACTGTTCTTTGGATAGTCCATGAATATTGTTTTATTCCGGTAGCCCCCTGAACCCAGGATTTCTTTTTGTCCATTGGGCCATTGTTTTGGGTTAAAACTGAATGTTGTGCTCCTGTGTCCACTAAAAAGGTTATGGGAGTCCCCTCCACTTTGAGAGTTACCCGGGGCTCATGGAGGGGAGACGAGCCCTGACAGCCCTAATCATCGAACCCCGACAGCTTCAACACCGGGATTGGAGGTTTTTCCTGATTCCTGAGGGGGCAGTCCTTCCTCCAATGTCCATTCTTTTTGCAGAAGGAGTACTGATCTTTTGTGCTCTCCCTCAGGGGACAATTCTTTCTTCAGTGTCCATTCTGTCTGCAATACGCGCACTGGTCACTTCTTAGGGGGATGCGTCCCCTCTCCCCCCATCTCTACTTGTAGCTAAACAGCTAAGGGTTTTCTCTCTTTCTTTTGGTTGCTGTGCCATAGTGGCCAGCAGAATTTTGGCTAATTCTTGGGTCTGACGCCTAGCTGACCTTTCCTTTCTCTCTTCTGGGGTCTCCCTATTATTGTAGACTTTCTCAGCCACTTCTAATAAATCCTTAAATGATTTTTCTCCTAGTCTATCCAACTTTTGGAGTTTCTGTCTAATATCTGGTGCAGACTGGTTAATAAAAAACATAATAATAGCTGCTTTTAGCCCAAAGGTACTCAATTTTTAAAGACATCAGGAATTTGAATTAGAGAGAATTTGTCAGCCTTTCTCTTAATATTTCTTTTTCCTTTTTTAGATGAATTAAAATTATTATTGACATATGTTAGAACAGAACAGTATTTTACAATGTTGGAACATATATATATACACTCATAATCTACATAAAATTAATCACCATTTCATTTTTGACAATGTTTCCTATACATTTTTAATAAATTAAATGAGTTCAATTTGTTTTTCTATGCCTCTCTGCGGTCTTAATATTTCAAAAAGAACAAATTTAGAGTTGTGCTTTTTGTTTTCTGGACCGAGTTCAAATCTGCTAACCTTGGTGCATGTGGCCAGAGCTGCAACCGCTGCACTACAGGTGCCACACCCAAATTTAGACTTTTGATTTTGGAAGGTTTGTCAAATATCAAAAGGCCTAAAACATTGGTTTAAATAAGATTACATGCTGAAAGATTTTAAAGGAAATATGTAGTCAACTGAATTACATGTAAATTTTACAAATTCCTTTTTTTCTTTTGAGCTTCACTTAACCTGTACAAACAATCTACAAACATTCTAAACCTTTTAACTTTTGTCCTGCCTTTCACTTTCCTATACAACCATTCTGTTTCAGGACAAAATTTATTACACAAATTCTTTTTTTTTTTTACATCATGCCATTTTCCTTTCTATCTAATTCTTCTTACTCTTAAAATTCTCCACAAAACAGAATCTCAGTTCAGTATGTAGTCACTCATTTACTTGGCCAAACTGATAATTAGGAGTTTTAAAAAGCAAGAATCTTATTCTTTGACAAAGACTTAATTTCTTTAACAATTTAAACAACCAAATGATTACATTTTATAAATGAGAGACAATCAATGGGATATAGGATTTTCCTATTCAGAGCCAGACAGGGAACTCCCATTTTTCAGGCTCAGGGGAGCTCAGATATCAGACTCTCATCTCCAGGTGTAAACTCTGAGCTCCAGCCAGGTCATGAATAAAGCCGCCTGAAATCTTTGGCTGGGTCCACCCAGACTAAGGAGCACACACCCTAATTTTCCCCTCAGACAAGAACTCAGTAAAGACCTAACTAATAATCTTGTCCAAGGTGAGGAGCTGCATTCATCCATTTGCTAGAACATCCATTCAGTTTGTAAAGGTATATAATTTTATCTTTTAAGTTCTGGTCAAAATATCTCTCAGGGCCAATTATTTATTCTTAGACAAGGGACTCAAGCAAGAAATCTCTGACCTGGGCCTCCTCCCCCCTTTCAGAGGCTATCCATCTGTTGCTGATATGGATACAGCACTGTTCCTCATGAGATTTACACTTTCTCCTCCAGATTTTTTTTTAAAGGCCATTTAGAGCTCACCAGACCACCCGGACCACAATACTTTTTAAGGCACGGCTCCTCTGTCTATAGTTCTGGCACTCTCCACTTTATTTACATGTCTCTTAGTTTAACAAAAGGCCATTTTATACTGATCTGTGGCCCGCAGTCTTAATTTTTAAATTTCTAAGACTAAAAACTTTCATTTTCCCCCAAGATGACATGGCCATAAGGTCACCCAAAAATAGAAAGTGGAAAACCTGGAACTTCCAGTTTCCCTCAGGATAGCTGGGGGCAAAGTTGGAACAGGGAAGAAGGGCACACTCATACATTTGTTTCACTCCCACTTATTGTTACTTATTTCAGTCATTCTCCAAGCACTCACACGCATACAATTTCAACGCATTTCCTATGAGGGGAGATCTAACTCCACCCTCGGAGTCCTCTCAGTCACACCACAACCACAGTCTCACACATCTTTCATAGATCGGCTGGAGATTTGGCAGATCTGGTCTTACATACCTGTCAACAGATCTGCTGGTGATCTAACACCCAGGAGGTGATCAAATTCCTCTTCCGCTAAAATTGTAGTGGGCTTCAAAAGGATCTTACTTTACCTATTACCGGTTCCTCTCTGGTGCTCAGCTTCCCCAGTGACCTACCCCAGGGACCTCACCAGCTGAGTCTCAACCAGAGGTTCCTCTGGGAGAATTTGTCCCAGGAGCCCTCTGAGGGCCGCATGGCCAGACCAGCAGGAGTTCCCCATGGGGGTGATTTGTGGTGCGGGCAGAACCGGACCTAAAGAATCTGACTGCACGGTTCTTCCACCAAACCTCGCTTCCCGGTTTCCTGGAAGCAGAAGTCGGCAATAGTGCCTTGATAGAAAAGGTCTAGGACCCAGTTGTTGCAGCCTCACAGTCCACAGGCGGGTCCAGTCATCCACTAGGACCTTGAGAAAGGCCCTAAATTTACAGTCCACACAACAGTCAAAAACACAATCTAAAGAAACTATTTGACTCAGACAATCAGGACACAGGAAACAATAAACACAGGACATCAACAAGAAACCTGAAACAGAACTGAAGCCCGAGGCTCTTCCAGACCCTATTCAAAGACCCAGTCACTCAGCCAGAGCCAGAGGTAGGACGGACGTCTCACACCCTACCCAAGGGGTACAGCATCCACAACCTCGTCCAATCTAGCTTCTATCCCCTTCCAGACAGAACCAGATGATTATTGAAACAAGAAACACAGACACATTTGTAGTCAAATCAAGACGTCCCATGCATGGCCAGCCAGCACTCACATACCACACACACCAGACTCACCTCCGGGGCGGTGTTGGAGCAGGTCCACGGTGAGGGTTTGGGAGAAAGTTCCCAGCCAATGCACCAAATGTTGTGCCGGAAAATTATTCTCCCAAATAGCCCCAACAGACGAATCCGAGACACACTCCAATGTAAAAGGCATGAGGTGAGGTTTTATTCAGACCCGAGTCTGGTCTCTCCTGGCATGCAAGCCAAGGAAGAGCCTCGAACCCAGGGTGGAGGAAGTTTTTATGGGGTACAGAAAGCAAGAGGGGTAGGGTCAGATACAAGTACACTTTTGATTGGTGGTTGGTGATTTCATTAGTAAA
>CAUYTI010076105.1:0-19244 GCA_963575145.1 Galago senegalensis | reverse complement strand
TTGTGGTCCCCCCCCCACCCAGAATATTTTTTTCTTTGAAATTAAAATATTTTTGTGGTTGGGGGGGACACCACAACATGAGGAATTGTATTAAAGGGTTGTGGCATTAGGAAGGTTGAGAATCACTGCTTTAAACCAAATGTGTTGACATCATCGTAATTAATAGTCATAGTAAACTTATTGTTCCTATTCCTAGAACTTTCATTCCCCAGATAATTGCATAGTCACTCTCTCATTTCCGTTACACACCCATTTTAATGCAGCTTTCTCAGGTAGATCTTCCCTGACATATCTATTTGGAGTTATGCCCCATCACTCTTTGCCTCTATAACTAATTTTATTATTTTTTCACAACACTTAAAACCCGAATTTTCAATAGTTATCTGTTTATTTATTGCCCTTTTCCCCTTATTTTGCTTCTTTTTGGTCGATATGTTTCTTGGACCCAGAAAAGTACTTGATGCATACAAATTTATTTGTTAAATAAATTAATATGCACTTGTTTGCTGAAGCAGTGAACCAACAAATATTAACTAGAATGGGAAGAGGTGGCAGTGAAAGATAAATGGATGAAATATGAGGAAAAAATATTATAATTTCAAAAATAGTGCCTAGACACTCCTGGTTACTCTATTTCAGGCCATAGACATCAATGTGTAATAAACAATTAGTTTAATAACTTTTTGTTTGAGACAGAGTTTCACTTTATCGCCCTTAGTACAGTGCCTCACAGCTTACAGCAACCTCCAACTCCTGGGACTCGGTGATTTTCTCGCCTCAGCCTACCAAGTAGCTAGGACTACAGGTGCTCACCACAATGCCTGGCTATTTTTTGTTGCAGTGTGGCCAGAGTCGGGTTTGAACCAGCCACCCTTCGTATATGGGGCCAGTGCCCTACCCGCTGAGCCACAGGTGCTGCCCAATTAATTTAAATCTTGAATACTCAGTATACACTACTCCTATAGTTCTTCCACATGTAGCTTTCTCCTTGGTTTATTTAACAGTCTAAATTACAAAGCACCACTCTTCATCTCCTTTATGAAAATCTCATTGTATATCTGAGAATTAGTGCTCAGAATAAATGAAAATGAAAGTTCATTGCTGTAGGATACAATTATCTATCCCCTATTTAGAAAGAAGCTACTGAGAAGTGGAAGGTGGTTTCCCTTTCTAGGTTTGGTTAAATGTCCATTATTTTCTGATTCATGGCCTTACTTTAAATTCAACAGAAACTACTCCTGTTGCTTGACATAACTTTGACCACCATTCCATATTTGTTGATGCTTTACATCATTTACTATGCTTTTCTAACTTATTCAAGTTCACAGTTTGGGGACTGTGAATCCACAGCCCTCTAAAACTTTTAGAAAGAGGAGATTATTTTACTGGATTTTCTGTGTATAAAGAATTTTCTGGAAGTAGTAAGGATATATTTCAAGGAGTTGAGTTTAGTGGTATGGAGACTAGTTGGGAAGACTCGTATAGTTTAGAAGCATTGATTTAATTGTGAGTGAATGGTATCATAATGAGAACAGGAAGGGAAGGAAATATTTGAGAAATACTTAGAAGGGCATTAACAAAAGTTTTATTGATTGAATGTACTAAGGAAGAAAAGATAAATGGGTAGTAAGAATGAAACATTTCTCTTCAAAGATAGGGGACATTGGTAATGCCAGTTGTCTAAAGTAAGGAAGGATAGACTTAAAATGAAAATAAATAGTACTATTTCAGATTTATTGATTTTAAAATATATTTGAATACTAAATTGGTTAGATTAAATAGAAAATTAACCATATATGGCTTGGAGATAATTGGGACAATTAGATCTAAAGATAAAGACTTAAGTGTCATCATCTTAAAAGTGATGGTTAAAACCATATAAGTGAATGATATTACATAGTGAGAGTTTTTAAAAATGATACATGGGTTAAGGAAACCCCTCATTTCTTTATTTAAAGAGAAAGATGGAGATGAAAAGAAATAGTGGAAGGATTTTATAAAGTGAATCAAGGCATTGGGAAGAGAAGAGGAGTGGAAGTCAAGGGAAAATATAGTTGTAGAGATGAAGTATTCAACAATATAAATTGCCACAAGTCAAGAAGTTTAATAATTAAAAAGAGTCCATGAAATGTAGTGATATTGTTGAGAACAGTTTCAATGGGATGGTAGGGTTGAATCTAGATTTTAGTTGGAGGTAATTAATGAAAAATGAATATATTTTAAAGATTTATAGGACATTAAAATATTCTTACCAGCAAGTAACAAGAAACCTAAGCAAAACTGTCATAAACAATAAAAATCACTGTATAATAAGAATATCTGAAATATGATAGCTGCAGGAAAAATAAAGATATCATGTATCTAGCTTATTTCTATATTTATGTTCTGCCATCCTCACACTGTTCACATTTGTCCTTAGGTTTTGCTCCCTCATAGATACAAAATATTTACAACAGTGCTAAGCTTCATATCCATACAGACTGGGGCTGTGTCCAAAAGTCAGAAGGGAGAAAGAAAAATAGAAAAAAATTCTTGTTTCCTGTTTTTAAGAGTGAGGGAAATGTGCCCCAAATTTCCTAGCACAGTTCACCCACATTTCATTGTTCATCACTCTGACACAATATTATTTTAAAATTATTTGGCAAAGGTAAATAACTAATTTAGACAAATCAAGATTCACACTCCATTTGAACTGGAGTGGAACTCTGGGATGGCTGGAGGAGATCAGAAAAGAGCACTGTAGGTTCTGGAATAACAGATATAACAGATTTCTTTATTAAAATGGTAGTTATAAAAATGTGTTAACTTTGTGGAGATGCAAATAAGTTATATATTTATGCTTGTGCACTTTGCTGCATGTCAATTATACTTCAATACAATTTTCACTAAAATTTTTGTCATTCTCCATGGGTTTTGATGGTAGAGAAGGAGTTAGCTTAGTTGAAGCCAATAGTCATTAAAACTCAAATTTAGGTTATTGTTAGCAAGGAAGAAATGGGGATATGGCTATAGAGTAGATAACCAATAGTCTCTGTCATTCATTCAGGTATATAATATAATTTGGTTA
Organism: Galago senegalensis; assembly: GCA_963575145.1. Taxonomy (NCBI): domain Eukaryota; kingdom Metazoa; phylum Chordata; class Mammalia; order Primates; family Galagidae; genus Galago; species Galago senegalensis. Next base: position 16,177 of record CAUYTI010076105.1, on the reverse strand, counting down.
AAACAATTTGTTAGCCATAACAAAAGAAACAGGTGAGCATTAAAAACAATTTTTTTAAATTATTTAATAGCACTACTTTTCTCTAAATAGTTGAATTCAACTTCCAACATTGTTATTACATTACAAGAAGTTAAGAAAACTAAACTAGGGGTGGCGCCTGCAGCTCATATGCCAGTCCTGTATGCCAGAGCTGGCAGGTTCAAACCCAGCCCTGGCCAAAAACTGCAAAAAAAAGAAAAAGAAAAGAAAACTAAACTAAAATCAGAAAGATGCCATTGAATTGACTATGTCAGTGATTCTCAATTCTATCAGAGTCAACAAATCTTACCACTAATACTTTATGATGACTCATTCATTATTCTAAAATGAAATTCATAATGTAATATACTTTAAGGCAAAATTATTAAATGTAATTCCCCAATATAGTATAAAAGGCAAATAAAAATAAGTTTTACAAATACAGTCTGCCTTTTACTGTGTGAATGCTCCAGTATGACTACGTAGATGGTGTAATGAAGAAGTAAGATACTTACATATGCATAAAAGGAAAGAGTAGGTTTTTATAGATACTAAATTACAAACTCAAGTTAAGGAAAGCAATAACAGAGTACAATTTTTACTGGTATATAAAGACAATGAAAAATCATCTTAATTAAAGTAGAAATAACATGCCAAGAAAAACCACATACAGTGTAAGTGGAGAAAACTAGGACATGTGATATTCTTACAAATAAGCTCATCATCATTGGTAAGGTGTATAAATATTCTACCTTATGACGTGAGAAGTAGTAGTCATGATGAAGCAAGAAAACAGTACCTCTTCTTAGAAAATACCATCACATGTCAAGGCACAAACTCCGTCTTTGCTACTTAGACACCTTGGAGATAGATGCTGACTGGGAGATTGCTGTGGATAGTATCATAGTAAGATTCATTAAAACAAACAATACAAAAACAAGTAAATAATTTTTATATTTATTTTTATATGATGAATATTTTATTCTTATGATAATTGAAAATATATAAATGGATGTACTATTTCTTATTCAGAATTTAAGGATCTTGGGAATCATCCTTCCTGAACTTCACAACAAGGAAAGTTGAACAAACTGAAAACCAGCTACTCTTTTTAGATCCATCAGTGGCTTGAGGTCACAGGAGAAACTACTACCTCTCAAACTGAAGAGACAGAGGCAAATACAATGAGCCAGAATTTATTGGACAGAAGCCCAGGACCAGAAACTTTTATGTAAACAAGAACCGGGGTTGGGAAAACTATACTGTCATTTATGACTTGATAAGGGTAGACACATTTGAGAGTTGAAACTTCCAGAAGGACTCAATCTTAACCAGGTCCCCATAGTTTTGTGAGTTTTACCACCAGGGGTACTACGTAGATCATTGCAAAAGTTTTGGGATGAACTGTGTTACTGTCCACTATTTCACTTCCAAGAAGCACAATTGACAGAGTCCTTTCTGATTTACTGTGCAAAGTTAAAGATATTTGGCTTATCAGTATGGCTGAGAGGGTTTCATTTGTTTCCATTTGTGCAGATTTTATGTTTCTTGATGTTTGTGTATCTCAAATCTTTCATAATGACCCATTTATGAGCATCTCACAGAGAAGACTGGATTTGAAAACTGCCAACCTTCAAGAAGAGAGAATAAACAATAGCCATTTGAACTACACTTATAGCGGGGCAGCATCTGTGGCTCAAGGAGTAGGGCACTGACCCTGTATACCAGAGGTGATGGGTTCAAACCTTGCCATGGCCAAAAACTGCAACAACAATGACAAAAAAGAAATACACTTGCAGCATTTTTTTCTCATCAAGACCCACCCTCAAAAGAAAATATTTTACCAAAGCTTAAACCACTGGGAGTTTCCTAACCCTAACATGGAGGAAAGGAAATACCCAACTCCGGACCTAGAGGAAAATGAGACGCAGTCCTAAATATCATAGCACAAGGTCACAGACTTACTAAATACCTGAGACCTAATCATGAGACTAGAGACTCCTTATCATCCCCCAAAACTTACCAGTATATCAGTAGGGTTCCTATTAATAATAGGAAAATACAACTGAGAGAATTGCATGTCTCAGACTTTGTTTATGAGGAATTCTCTAAAAAACTGAAAGGCATTGGAAAGACAAAAACAAAAACACCAGCAGAAATTTTAGCCTCCTCCAACTGTATCAAACAGTAAATACAGCCTAACCTCTAGCCACATAAACGCAAAGGTCTATTTACCCCAATTTCCTTTACATAGTACACTATATACATATTTAAACAAGCCTGGATGACAAAGTGAAACTTTCAAAAAAAAATTAAAGTATTAAAGACACAAAAAGACAGTTGGGTGGAACAAATTAAACACCAGTACCAGACTCAGGTATTACAGTGATGTTCGAATTACCAAACCAGGAATTTAAAAAGATGAAGATTAACATACTTGGGAGTTAACAGAAAAATAGACAATATACAGGTAAAAATGGCTTATGTACATTCTAAGAATCCAAAGGAGATTCAAGAAACAAAAATATTATAAGGGGTATGTAGAATTACTTTAATAGGCTCATCAGTAAACTGGCAAAGCTGAGAAAAGAATTAGTGAACCTGAAAAAAAAGGTTAATATAAACATTGAAAACTAAAAAGTGAAGAGAAAAATGAATGAACAAATAAAATACAAAACATAGTATCCAAGAACTAAGCGACAATTTCAAAAGGAATAGCATATGGAAAATGGTAGTATTAGGAAAAGAAAGAGAAAGAGACAGGAAATATATTCAAAGCAATAATGACTGAGAATTTCTCAAAATCAATTGACTCCAAACCACAGATGCAAGAAGATTAGAGACGACCAAGCAGGATAAATGCAAAAAAAAATCTATACCTAAGCATAGTGCATTAAATCTGTGAAAGCAAAGACAAAGACAAATCATGAAAGAAGCTGGGTTGCAGGATGGAGAAGAGGAAAACACTTCATGTATTGGTTGGGGATTATAGGAGAAAAAGAATCAATAGGATGTGAGCATATAAAGAGATTTATTTTAAGGAGTTGTCTCACACAGTTATGGAGACTTGGTGAATCCAAAATCTGATATGAGAAGTCATCACACTAGAGAATCAGGAAAAAGCTGCATTTCAATACAAAGGCATTCAGGGCTGGAAGACAGAACGAGCAATATTGCAGCTGAAGTTTGAAGATGTTTTACTGGCAGAATTTTCCCTTGCTCAGATGGGGTCAGTCTTTTGTTTTATTTAGGCTTTCAGGTGATTGGATGAGGCCTGCACTTATTATGGAAAGCAATCTGCTTTACTCAAACCCCATCAATTGAAACATAAATTATATCCAAAAACAGCCTCAAAGAAACATCCAGAGTAATGTTTTACTAAATATCCAGTCACAATAGCTCAACAAAATTGATGCACAAAATCGACCTGCACAACTTGCTTATAGAGGATCAAGTGTACACATTACATTGTATTTCCCTTCCAAAGCCTGTAAGCATAAAAGAGGTGCAGTGAAATATATAAAGTATTCAAGGAAAAAAAATCAACCTGGAATTCTGTATCCAGAGAAATTACTCTTCCAAAATGAAAGAGACATATACCTTGTCAGCCAAACAAATATTAAGGGAATTTGACACTACTAAGCATGCCTTGCAAGAACTTTTCAACAAAATTCTTCATAAAGAATGATGTAAGTCAGAAACTTGGATATAGATAAAAGAAGATCATTAGAGAAGTAATAAATGAAGGCAAATTAAAATATTTCATTTTTCTTATTTTTAATGGATCTAACATAAACAACTTGTTCAAAATAATAGCAATAACAATGTATTTGACGATTTTAGTTTATGAATGTGTGAAATGAAAGTGAGCAACATTATAGTTGACAGGAAACAGTATTTGGAAATAGTCTCTCAAGTTACTTAAAATACCCATGAAATAATATGGTGTCATTGGAAAGGGGACTTGTATTAGTTTTAAATGTATCTTACAAACTCTAAGACAACCACTAAAAAATAAAAAAGATAGTGTATAATTGATATACTAAGAGAGAAGAAAATAGGCAATCATAAAAAGTGCTCAATTAAAGCTACAACAAGAAAAAAAAAACAAAAGGGTGGATAACAAGAAAAATAAAGCACTGGATAAATGAATAAAAATAGTAACACATATAACAAATGATTAATCTAATTATATCCCTAATAACTTTAATCATGAATATAACAAACTGTCAAAGCATATAAATAAAATTAAGACTAAACTATATGGGCTCGGCGCCTATAGCTCAACCGGCTAAGGCGCCAGCCACATACACCTAAGGTGGCAGGTTCGAATCCCCAGCCCAGGCCTGCCAAACAACAATGACGGCTGCAACCAAAAAAATAGCTGGGTGTTGTGGCGGGCGCCTGTGGTCCCAGCTATTTGGGAGGCGGAGGCAGGAGACTCGCTGGAGCCCAGGAGTTGGAGGTTGCTGTGAGCTGCAATTCCATGGCACTCTACCCAGGGGGACAGCTTGAGGCTCTGTCTAAAAAAAAAAAAGACTAAACTATATGATGTCTCTAAGAAAACGTTCTTGAAACAGATATATTAAAAAACAAGAACTGGAGAAAGATAGTCCATATTAGCATTAATCCCCCAAAAGGTGAAGTAACTGTATTAATATCAGACAAAGAAGATTTCAGAACAATGACAATTACTAGGGTTCAAGAGAGGAAATACTGCAAATAATAACAAAGGAGTCAATTCTCTAAGAAAACATAAGTATCTCTAATGTGTATATTCTTAACAAGAGAGTTATGAAATACATTAGGCAAAAACTGATGTAACATGAAGAAATTGATGAGTCCACTATTACTGCTGGAAACATTAATATCCTTCTATCAATAACTGACAGATGCACTAGACAGAAAACCAATAAAAACATTAAACTGAATATCACCATCAGTCAACTCAATTTAATTGACATCTGTAGAATATTTTATCAAAAAACATGATACGCATTCTCAAAATCACATGGAATATTCATTAAGATAAACTACATTCTGGGCAAGAAAACGCTCACACTTTAACACATTTAAAAGAATAGAAATTACACAGCGTGTGCTCTCAAATCACAATGGAATTGAAGTAGCAATCAATAACAGATACCTTGAAAACCCTAAAATACTTGGAGATTAAATAATACATTCTTGGAAAGGCTGCCAAGATCGCTGATTAGAGAGACACCCAGCTTCGTGGGTCATCCCAGAGCGGTAGTTTGGATCAAGGAGAGTGGGGAGTAGGTACATTCTGGACATGGACCATGGGTAGAGATAGCAGAGAAGTGTGGGAACTCCACCAAAGGATCTGCAAAGCTAAGAGAAGAGCGATCAGGGGCAGGGTCCTGTCTAACCATAAAGAGGCTTCCCTCCCCTACTCCAGTGCTTTCATCTTGCTATAAGACACAGGGATCTCATCATACAAGGAAGGACCATGAAAAGCTAGAGAGCCAACATTTTTCCATCTCATAGGAACACTACCATGCTCCTCCATTACTGTCTTCACAAAAAGTAATATAACAGCAAGTAAGTTGAAAGCAGCAGATAATTTATAAAGGAAAACCAATCAGACTAACTGCAGACTTCTCAACTGAAACCTTATAAGCCCAGAGATGGGAACCCATCCTCAGCTTTCTAAATCAGATTAATGGCCAACCTAAAAATGTATATCCTGCAAAACTGATATTTTCTTATATCAGGGAGAAATGAAGAATTTCTCAATCATTGAAGGAATTTATGAAGACCAGACTTGCCCTGCAGGAAGTACTCAGAGCTGAATTATATCCTGATGAGCACAATAGATGGCTATCAGTATAAAATCATTCAAAAGCTAAAATTCAGAGCCTGGATACAATAATGGCTCATGAGGTAAAATAATGTATTAAGGGACTACCCAATAGGATAAATAGATATCCACCAAACATATGACTACTTCCAATAAATGTGAATGCCTTGAACTTCCCACTGATGATACATAGGCTGACTGAATGGATAAAATAATATAAGTCAAGTATCTGTGGTCTACAGGAAACTCACCTGGCCCACAGGGACTCATTTAGAAGAACCCACAAGCAATCACAGTAACCAAAGACAAATAAATGATTGAGACCTGATCCAATTAAAAAGTTTATGCACTAGACAACCTGTAGAAAAGGATAAAATATTTGCATGCTATACATCTGATAAAGATATGATAACGGGAAACTACAAAGAACTCATGCAAATTAGCAAGAAAAAAATTAAGCAACTCCATTAAAAAGTAAAAAAAAAGACATGAACAGAAGCTTTTCAAGTGAAGATAATCAAACAGCCAACAAACACATGAAAACCTTTTTCAACATTGCTAATTATCAGAAAAAATAAATCAAAAACACAATTAGATATTACCTTACCCCAGTGAGAATGGTTCTTATCAAGAATTCCTAAAATAACAAGGGCTAGTGTAGATTTGGAGAGAAAATTAGTGGGACTGCAGATTAGTACAACTTTTATGGAAAGTAGTATGGAGATACCTCAAAGAACTAAAAGTAGACCTACCATTTGATCCAGAAATCCCACTTCTAGATATTTACCTGACAGGGGGAAATGGACATTTTGTAAAAAATACACTTGCAATTAAATGTTTATATCAGCAAGATCCATAATTACAAAGATGTGGAAATAACCCAAGTGAGCATAAATACATGAGTAGATAAATAAAATGTGGTATATTTTTACCATGAAGTATTACTCAGCCATAAAAAATGGTGAATTATTACCTTTTGTAACAACTTGCAATACACCTGGAGATCATTCTTCAAAGTGAAGTTTCACAAGAACAGAAAAACAAACACATATATACTCAATACTAGACGGGACTAGTCCATCAGTTCTTATGTGTACATGTGGAAGGAAAACTCAATGGAAGTCAAGTAGGTGAGAAGGGGGAGGGGTGGTTTGGATAAAATTACACTTAACAGGTACAATGTACACTTCCTTGGTGAAGGACACACTTAAAACTTTCATGTAAAATGTACAAAAGCAAATTATGTAGCCAAAATGTGTGTACTCCTGTAATATAATGAAATAAAAAATAAATGAACAACATACTATTGAATAACAGATGGATTAATGAGATAAATCATGTAAAATGAAAAGACATTTTGAACTAATTATAATTTAAAATGTAACTTATAAAAGTTTGAAGGAGATGGAAAAAAGCATTTATTAAAAATGTAGAGCATTGAATGTATATACTTGACAGGAAGAAAGATCTTAAATGAATAATGTAAACTTCACTTTAAGAAGCTGGAAAAAGAAGACCAAATTAAATTCAAACCAAGCAGATAAAGAAATAGTGAAAATTAGCAGAGAAATCAATGAAATTGAAAGCAGGAGATCAACAGAGAAAATCAAACCCCCAAAAACAGTTCTTTGAAAGTATCCATTAAATTTATATAGCTTTAATCAGGTTACCTAAGTTAGAGAGACAGAAAGAGAGGTGAGAAGAGGGGAGGATACACAAATTACCAATAAAAAATAAGATAAATGAAAGATGAGCCACCACTATTAAGCAAATGGACATAACATAAGTCAATAAAGGAATCTTGTAGCAATGTCTATATTGTTAATTTTGATATCTCAAATACAATGGACCAATTTCTTAAAAGGCGCAAGCTGTGAAAACTCACCAAATATTTCAAAAGAGCGTATGAAAAAATGTTCAACATCATGTGTCATTAGGGAACAGCAAATTAAAACAATGAATACACTCCTCACCTTTCAGAACAGCTAAAATCCCAAATACTTCTGACAAATCCTTGTGAAGATGTGTAAGCAATTCATTCACTGCTTTTGGGACTACAAAATGGTATAGTCACTCTGGGAGATAGTTTGGTAATCTCGTACAAGATTGAACATAATATTAACTTAGGATCTAGCCATCACATTCCTTGATATTTACTGAAAATGAATTGAAAAGTTGCATCCCCACAAAAACCTTATTTTTAACGTTTATAGCAGTTTTATTTACAATTACCAAAACTTGGAAGCAATACCTGAGTGGATAAACAAATCGCGGCACATTCATACAACAAAATATTATTTAGCAATATAAAGAAATGAGATATAAGGCTGTGAAATGACATAGTGGAACTTTGCATGTATTGTTTTTGTCTAAAAGCTGCCAATCTGGAAAGTCTGCATATTGTATGATTCCAACTATATGACAGAATCTAGAATAATAAAAAACTATGGAAACAGGAAAAAAAAATCAGCAATGGCCAGGGGTTCAGGAGGAGGGAAAGAAGAATGAATAAGTGGATCATAGGGGACTTTTAGGGTTGTGAAACTATCCTAAATAATACTGTAGTGGTTAGTACATATCATTATCCATTTGTAATGGCCCATAGAATGTACGACACAAAGAGTGAATTTTTTTTTTTTTTTTGAGACAGAGCCTCAAGCTGTCCCCCTGGGTAGAGTGCCGTGGCATTACAGCTCACAGCAACCTCCAACTCCTGGGCTCAGGTGAGCCTTCTGCCTCCGCCTCCCAAGTAGCTGGGACCACAGGCGCCCACCACAACGCCCAGCTACTTTTTTGGTTGCAGCCGTCATTGTTGTTTGGTGGGTCCGGGCTGGGGATTTGAACCCGCCACCTCAGGTGTACGTGGCTTGGCTGGCGCCTTAGCCGGTTGAGCTACAGGTGCCGAGCCGCAAAGAGTGAATCTTAATGTAAACTGCCGACTTGCTTAATAATAATGCATAAATACATGCTTATCAATTGTAACAGATATACCACACTAACCAAAACATTAATGATACAGAAAACTGGGTGGGAAGAGTGAGCAATTTCCTTGATTAATTTTTCTATTAACTGCTAAAAACTAATGTCTATCAATAACAGCAAACAGCTTTAAAAATGATCAAACAGAAATCTCACGAGTTAAAAATATTTTCATAAGGAAACATAGAGGGAAATAGAATCATATATTAAAACAATTTTTAGTTAGTGAAATTAATGATATAGTTGAGACTCTGCTCTTTTGAACATATTGAGTCCCAAGTTTACTTTTTAAAGTTAGTTACATATTTAAATTCACTTCATTGCATTTGTAATTGCTATACTACTTCCTAGAAATATGTTTTCAAGCAAATAAGAGGTTGGATATGATATAGTACATAATTAGATTGTTTTCAAAATGGCTATGAAATCTTAAGAACATCAAAAATTCTTTGTAATTACATATTAAATAATTTTAGTTAATTTTTTAAAGATCAATTATCTCCTGCTATGATTACTCATATATTGCATACCAATTTAAAACAAAATTTTTCAAAGTAGTATTTTAAGTTCTCACAGATCTTTAAGTCTATTCATGATATATTTTAATAGTATGCAAATGAAATCAGTGTATTTTTAAATTAATATTTCAAAGCCACTCTTTACAAATTAAAGATCAACTCTTAAGTCTATGGCATGTAATAGTTTTTAAAATACAATGGAACCTTCATAGTTGACCACCTTCCTACATTGATCACCTCCTTAATTTGACCTTATTTTCATAGACCGGACATGCACATGCATATATTGGTACAGTGGGTCTAGTTCCTTATGGTGACAACCTCCATATGTTAACCGATCTGTTACAGTCCTGTGGGTGGTCAATTTACAAAGGTTCTATTGTGATATAAATTTGTGTACAATCCCTTATTTCATTCACAGTAATGAAATTGATCTACTTTCTTTGAAGTTCAAGGAGTTCATTTATCTTTGAAAGTATTAGGTGGAGCCATATGCAATTTCAGATTTACTAGATCAAAAGTTGAATAAAGGTAATTTCTCATGGTTCAACCTAATATTATTCAAAGATACATCACATTGTTTCCCAATATTTTCAATGTTTAATTTCTTATTAACTAAATTTTTATATTCCATAATATTGTGTCTAATATTAAACACAGTTTTGGGGAGCAATTTCCTTTGGAAAATAATCTTACTAATAAATGTGAGGTATAATATTTAAATTTTTCTTTATACCATTGTACAGTCTATGAAATAAGCAATAATTTAAACATTTTTCCTTTGTTTAATTAATGATACTGATAACACTTTTTATTTTAATTTGTACTGATTTCACCCAAATTTTTATTCCTAATTTTAAGCAGTAAATTGTTGGATTAATCACTAAAGCATGTGGTATATGATACTGTTGTTTTAAGTTTACTTCATATCCATGTTGCCCACAAGCCATGTTTGGTGTACCAACTGTTTCATCAGCAATGCAACTAGGAAAGGAAATTTTTCCACAGAAATTTTTAAGGATTTCAACTATTGTCAAAATCTTGGCTTCCACTCTCACTAATTTTTTGATATTTCCTCTTTGGCCTTTCTATTTCTCACAAAATGCTGTAGTAAATACTAAAGCTTAATTACTTGTGCAGTATTTTTTCAGCTATATACTATGAAAATTAGTTTATGGTAGTTTATTACATAGCCCATCTTCAAAATATTTATCATTTCATCAATTGGTCTCAAAGCCTTGGCGATGCTTAATGGAACTTAAGAAATCAATTCAGCAAGATTTCACCCAGATGATCACTAATAACCTCTCATATACATGGTGGGAATATTTTTCTTCAATAGTGTATATCCTGCCACAGTTAACATTTACCTGTTGCTATTCTGTAAAAATAATTAGATCCCTATTCATTCAATTAAAAGTCTTTGGTCACAGATGTTGGAAGATTAAATGGGAGAAAAAGATAGTTTCCCAGAAGCTTTATTTGGATATATTAACTTCTTAACAAATAATTTGGGAATAATTTATAGCCACAAACAAAAAGATAAACTTAGCCCTTTACCTCAGACTGTACAAAAAAAATTAACTCACCATGGATAATAGATCTGAATATAAATGCTAAAACTATATAGCATAAGACTAAATATTCATAATCTTGGTTTAGCCAAAGTTTTTATCCATAGAATTTTTTAAATCATAAATTAGAGTTCATCAAAATTAAAAATGTTTGTGCTTCAAAGAAACAAATAATTGAAAAGATTAATCAAAACTGGTAAAACTTCTGAGTAGCTGGGACTATGGGCATCTGCCACAATGCCCGGCTATTTCTTTTTTGTTGTTGTTGCAGTTGTCATTGTTTAACTGTCCTGGGCTGGGTTCGAACCTGGTAGCCTGGGTGTATGTGGCCAGCACCCTACCACTGAGCTACCAGTGCCACCCAAGGGTGTCATTTTTTTTTAATTAAATCATAGCTGGGTAAATTAATGCAATCATTGTGTATAATGTGCTGGTTTTATATACAATTTGAAATGTTTTCATCAAACTGGTTAACATAGCCTTCATGGCATTTTCTTAGTTATGGAGGCTGAGGCAAGAGACTCACTTAAGCCCAAGAGTTTGAGGTTGCTGTGAGCTGTGACACCACAGCACTCTACTGAGGGTGACATAGTGAGACTCTGTCTCAAATAATAATAATAATAATAAAATAAAATGACACCCTACTATTTGCAGCAACGTGAATGGAATTGGAGAACATTATGTTAAGTGAAATAACCAGGCACAGAGACACAAATATTATGTTATTGCTCATATGTGAGAGCTAAAAAAGTGACTCATGGAGGTGGGGAGTAGAATGGTGGTTACAGAGACTGGGAAATGGGGGCAGGTGAAGAAAGAGGTTGATCAATGGTTATAAAAATACAGTTGGAAGAAAAAAATAAATTCTGGTGTTTGAGAGCACAGTAGGGCAACTGAAGTTAATAAGAATTGATAGTATATTTCAAAACAGCTAGAAGAGAAGATTTGGAACATGCTCAACACAAAAAATGGTAAATGTTTGAGGTCATGGATATCCTAATTACCCTGATTTGATCATTATACATTACATACATGTGTCAAAATATCACATGTATTCCATAAATATGTACGACTAGTATGTATCAATAAAAAATTATGTTGGGCACAAGAAAAAGAAACTGCTAAAACTTATTTGTGTATATCTGATAATGCAAGTATATTTGTGTAAAGAATAGAATACTCAATGAAAACCACCCTATTCTAAAATTGATGGATGATTTAAATAGAATTTTTTTAAGAAGACAAATTAATAGCTAATAAGTATATTTAAAGATATCTGATATCACTAGCTATTAGAAAATTGCAAATTCTAAGCACAGTAAGTTACCACTAAACACACAATAGAATAGCTATAATTAAAAAGATAGACAATATCGGAGATTGCCAAGAATATGAAGAAATGAGATCCAATGACATACATTGTTGGTGGGAAGATAAAATGGTGAACTTTTGAAAACATTTTATAGTTCTTAAAAAATTATACATAAGTTTGCATACAACCCCATAATTCCATATCCAGGCATCTACCCAAGATAAATTAAAACCTTTCTACTAAAAAATATGTGCACACTTTTATAGCTTTATTATTCTTACTAGCTCTAAAATGAACACAAGCCTAATGTCATTAAACTGATGAAGAGTTGAACAAAACATGGTATATCCATACAATGGAATGCTATTCATCAATATAAGGGAACGAAATAGTTATACATGCTATAAATGGACAAACCTCAAAAACATCATGCTAAATAAAAGCAATGTGATGCAAAGGACTATATATGGTATGATTCTATTTATATAAAATGTCAGCAGGGCAATTTTATAGATACAGAAAGCAGATCAATGACTATTTAAGGCTGGTGCTGAGTACAGTGTTTAACTGGACATAAGGGAACTTTATGGGATAATGAAATGTTTAAAACTGGATTGTGGTGGGTGGTTGCATATTTCTGAATATTTATGTATTTTTAAGTGTAATTTAATTCTAACTTTATGATGGGTGAATTTCATGGTATGCAAGTTGTGCCTAATTATTAATACAAAGTTATTAAAAACTGGGCAGGGATTATGTATAAGGACTAATAATTTGAAATGCAAGGCAAAAATGCAGATTGTTAGGCATCAATGAATTTTTAAGGAATTACAAACATAAATTAATAAGATATGTTCTTAGAGTCTTCTTAAATCATTATTTTATATGAATCTTGTTTATTCACCTAACTCTACTTACATGTGTTTGTAGTTGTCACAACCTTCTCTACCCTTGTGATATGAAGACACACCCAATGTTAGAGGTTACTCATAGGTAATCAGCTTATAGGGAAAGAATGAAGAAAGCAGGAAAGGAGAAAAAAAACCAACATGTTTCAAGCAAATCCTTCAAAGTTTTAATTTTGACAAGAAGTAACAAATGAAGGTGGCCAACTATAGGAGCTCTTCGAATAATGTAGTTTCATTCAGCATTGTTTCTTTATAACTTTGGTAAGGAAAAAAATAGATTCCCAGCAGGGGCTCTGTCTGTGTGGAGTTTGTATATTTTCTTCTTGCCTGCACGGGTTTACTTTAGGTTCTCCAGCTTCCTTCTACATCTGAAAGCTGGGTATGGTATGGTTGAATATCTCCACTGTCCTAGTGTGAGTGAACATGGATGTGTGTGTGAGTGCACCCTATGTTGAGTTGGTGGCCTGCCCAGGGCTGGCTCTTTCCTTGTGTTCTGAGATGCCAGGATGGGCTCCAAACACTCATGGTCCTGAATTGGAATAAGTGGTAAATACTTTTCTTATTTGTTTTTAATAACCTTTCTTAAATGTATGTATAGCTTACATCTATTCTATTGTTTACTATTTGAAGTGTCTTGGTCTTTGTTTAGAAGTTTGGTGATATTTTTGTGACCGTAGGAACTTAGCTGTTTATATCAATCAGCCTGCTGTAATATTGATTTTGTTAGTATGGTGTTTCACTTAAAGTCTCAGTTTCCAAGATCCTTTTCTGGATTTACTGTATGTAGACTCTGGAGCCAGTCTATTGCATTTATACCACACATTGTCACATTCTCTCAACATTAATTTTTATTTAATTCTTCATCCAGTAACTACAATAAGAACAGATAGTTAAAATAGACATAAGGGAAAGAACCATCAAAGTGCTATGTTGTACATCTATTCTCTAAAAAAGCTTTTTGGTGTCTTGAGAATGCTATTCACAGCTGGATTCATTCATATACTTAATCATTTTCTCTTTTTATATTTAGAAGTGATGAGTTTTTAAACGGTTGTATTTTCACAGTTAAATTCAATTATTTCTGCAGTTTAGGAAAGTGTGAGGTGAATAATAATTTTGACAATTAATTTGGTGTGTGGCAGAATATATTCTATGCTGTTTAAAGATTATCCTCATTAAAGAAAGATCGAGAAGCTAATCATGCAGGAGTCCTCAAACTTTTTAAACAGGGGGCCAGTTCACTGTCCCTCAGACCATTGGAGGGCCAGATTGTGAGCCCAGAACGAGTCGGCTGCTAAGCAGGACAGGCAGCGGCTGCAAAAACACCCTGCGGGCCGGATAAATGTCCGCAGAGGGCCACACGTGGCCCGTGGGCTGTAGTTTGAGGACCCCCTGGATGTTGTCAACTTCCCATGCTTTTGATATTTTGCAGCTTCTAGTTTGTAAATGTTGTAGAAGATAACGAAGTTATAAGTAAATGATTATCAAAGTTTTGCCAGACCCTTCTTCAAATAATCGATTATCTGTCCTAATATTTTACATTGAGCAATTCTTCCTTTTACTGCTGTTTTATGATATCAGTATTTTTGTACACTGTAGTCTTTTCTCAGGTAAATATATGTGTGTTCAATCTGTTTATATGTAACATGTTACTTTAATAAAAAAAGTTATAAAGCTTAAATATCTGATAAGGTGAATAGTCCTTTATTGATACCTATTTAAAAGTTGTTAGTCTTATATATATGTATTCTTTCAATTAAACTGTGGGCCATTTAGTTGGGTTCCAAATGTTTTAAACTAATAATTCCTGAGAATTTGGACAATAATTTAAACTGCCATCTTTACACGATTTAGTTTTTCCATACAGAATGTAGAAGATATTTTTATTTAATTTTTTCATAATGTAGGTTTATTCATGTAGATCTTCTTTATTTAGTATTTAATATAAATTAATAGATATTTTATAATTTTTCCTTCTAATATAAGTTATTATTTCCTTTTAAATTTCTAATAGGTGATTTGTAATTACTGATTATAATTGGTGATTTCACAATACAGGGAAAGTATTGATATATTTTGTTCTGTGAGGCCCTGTGGTGGAGCTCATTTATTATGCTAATGAAGTCCACAGTGCAGAGGTTCAGAGAACAGATTCTAAAGCCACACCTCCTGGATTCAAATCTTAGTTCCACTATCAAGGAGCCTTATAGTATTAGGCCACAATTTCCTTATTTGTAAAATGGAGCTCATAATAATAGTGTTTATCTCATAGTTTTGTTGTTAGATTAAATTATTATATTTATGTCAAGTTTTTGGAATGCGTATGTGAGCATTAGTATTCATTACTTTTATCCTACGAGAGTTTCTGGATAAATTATCAAATTATTAATAACTATGCTAACTTTGATCATATCTTTCTAATAGTTATTGTACTCCTATCTTGTATGTAATTCACATGTTATCACACTGGACAAGATTTCCTAATATTGTTGCTCCTGATTTTATTGTGATTACAATACAATACAGTTCATACAGTTCTTTCATACAATATTACCATTTTATAAATTTTTACATTAACTTAGAGCAATGCATCCTATCATAATTTATACAATCTCTTTATGCTGCTAAATATTTCTTCAGTGTATGTTAGCATACATAATGTGCTATGAACTTTGCTTGAGATATGTATAAACCTAAACGCTATACATATATATGTATATACAGCAGATAAGACAAAACCCCTTTATTACCTTTTAATGTTACACAGAAAATATGGTGCTTTCTATTGAGCTATTATTTGTCACATTAGATATTTTTTCTTTACTAATCAAATGTGGAGTGGAATTCATCAAATACTTGTTCAGAATCTTCTAATATTACCATTTCCAAATTTGAGCTACTAATGTGATAGAATGAGAGATTTTTTTTTTTTTTTTGAGACAGAGCCTCAAGCTGTTCCTAGGTAGAGTGCCATGGCTTCACTGCTCACAGCGACCTCCAACTCCTGGGCTCAAGTGAGTCTCCTGCCTCAGCCTCCCAAGTAGCTG
>CAUYTI010076098.1:0-11048 GCA_963575145.1 Galago senegalensis | reverse complement strand
CACAAAAATAGAGAGGTAGATATATGGAACAGAATAGAGAGCCAGGAGATCAATCCAGCTACTTACCATTACCTGATCTTTGACAAGCCAATTAAAAACATTGAGTGGGGAAAAGATTCCCTATTTAACAAATGGTGCTGGAAGTTTGGATTTGATCAAAATTTTCTGGTTGAATTTACTTGGGTAGTGGTCATTGTGGAGGATGAGTCTCAGAATATCCTGGTGAGCTAAACCAGTTATTGCAAATTTCTTTAACATGTGAATATCATTAAAGTATTTAATTTCTCCATCATAAATTAAACTCAGTTTAACTGAATACAGGATCCTGGGTTGAAAATTGTTTTGTTATAGGAGGTTGAATGTAGATGACAATCCTCTTCTAGCTTGAAATATTTTAGCAGAGAGAAGTGCAGTCATTCTAATATTTTTCCCCTTGTAGGTTATGGTTTTCTTCCATCTGGCTACTTATAGAATTTTTTCGTTCATATTAACTTTGGCAAAGTTCATTATTATGTGCCTTGGAGATGTCTTATTCAGATTGAGTCATGCTGGGGTTGTGCAACTGTCTGCTATCTGAATTTCAGAATCTCTTTTCATGTCTGGGAAGTTTTCCTTTATTATCTCATGAAGTAGAGCCTTTGTGCCTTTCAAAGCAACATCATTTCCTTCGGGAATTCCCATAAGGCAAATATTAGTATTCTTCGAATTATCTCAGAGCTCTGGTCTCCACTTCTCTTTCTCTTTGAGCGGTTGGGATCGTTCAAAAGCTTTGTCTTTGGTGTTAGAAAACTTTTCTTCTGCCTGCTCCATTCTGTTACTGAGGGATTCTACTGTATTTCTCATATCTTGGAAGGCTGCAACTTCATTTCTCAATGTGTCAAAATATTTGGTGATTTTGTCTTTGAATTCATTGAATTCTTGAGATAACTTTTGAATTATTCCTAGAATTTCTAATTCCAACTTTAGTATGATTATGTTAATCTTATTTGCCATCCAAATTCTAAATTTGATTTGGAACATCTCAGCCATCTATTTTTGAATGGGATCCTATGGTTTGGCTGGCTTGTCATTCCTTGGGGGTGTTGAACTATTCTGATTATTCATGTTGCCAGAGTTTTTCCACTGATTCTGCCCCATGATTGTTTTTCACTGTTTGGCTAGATTAGCAGGTGAGGTGAAATTGGACTGGAGGCTTCTGGTGTTTTGGTTGACCAGCCCTTCACTAAAGAGCTGGGACTGGTGACTGCAGCTTTTCCTTTACAACTTTGGAAAGGACCCATACAGTACTAAAGCCTGAGACTCTGGAGACCTGCTTGGTATAGTAGGGAAAGGTGGCTCTGTCTTGTATATAGCTGATCTCTGTTCAATCCTAGTGAATGACTGACTATGGGTTGAAGTCTCAGCTTTGGAGAAATACAAGCAACTAAGACATCTTGCCCCCCCTTAGGAAACACCTTGAAGAGGAAAACCCAACATTCCCACTACAACAAAACCAGGGTACCAACTTGAAGGGTCCTTTTTTGATTTGTCAAGTTCAAGAGTTCCAAAGCAACTGTCCCAATCAGCACCCACTCTCTAGCTGGAGTGTTCAAAAGATCTCCAGCAACTAGATAGCAGTCATCTATTTGTAGCTCAAGTGTGGCTTGCTCTGGTGGTCAGAGGAGTCAGAAAGGCCCATCTAGTAGAAGGTTTGGAGAAAGAGGACTGATGCCTCTTTCACCACCTTGCTCAGTCTTCATCACTGGACTCTGGTAACCCCAGTCTCTGGTAACCCTACCCACAGTCTGTTAACCCAGTTTCTGTGGCCCAGCTCTGTCCACTAAACACATGTGCCAGGGCTTTGCTTCCGCTAGCATCAAAGTAAAATTAATGCCTCCTCTTTTCAGTTACCACCCTCTGCCACCAGCCAGCAGGGGGATCTAAAGCCTGCCTGCCTCAGGTACTCAATAACTACTGGAGCATGTTCCACCTGAGCTCAATCTAAACCTGAGGATATCCAAACAGCAAATGTATTTCTCCCTCAGACACTGCACCTTTGCCACCACTGTTATGAAGTTCTGGTATCTCTATAGGGTGAGGTCTGGTTCCCTCTGGCAGATTACAGAGTTGTGGAGGTGATGTTCCAAAATTACATCCCGGCAGGATGGGTCTATTAATGCTGATGTTATGTGGGAGGTGTTTCCACTTGTGTTTGTGCACCTCAGAAGTTCCCGAGTCTCCACCCATTGCACAGGGACCCAAACCTCCACCTGCTGTTGAGATACACTTTCTCAGAGCCAGACCATACACCTTCCCTTCTGTGTCTTTGTGTACTGTTACCATATTCACAGATACAGCATAGCTGCACTGCCTCCATCTATGCAATTCCCAGTCCTAGCCAAGAAGTGCAGACCTTCTGGTTTCTGCAGGGGTAGGACTTCTAGACTGCTAGGCCAGGAGGGAAGAATAGACTTGAAGTTCAGGGAAAGTATTTGTTCAAAATTCCTGCCAGACCCATGAATTCCTAGGCTCACAGTAAGAACTCTCTGGAGAAGGATTCCCAGCTTCTAGCAAGTCACTCCGGTGGGGTGAGAGAAGAGAACCTCAGTTCACCGCTCACGCTCACTAGTAGAGATCCCACAGCAAGCAAGCAACTCTCTTTGGGGTGAGGATGGACACAGGTCCACTTTGGGATGAGTTCTGTACCTGAGATTTGTTTCCTTGGAGTTGCAGCTTGCCTCGGCAGGGAACATGTACAATTATCTATCTCTTAGCTTGATTCCCACCCTTCAGCTTTGTTGGGTTCTTTCTGGCTGTTATCTCTCCCTCGGGACAGGAGCTTCTGTTGAAAGCTGGCCCCAGAGAGCCATCATCCCTCATACCCCCTTGTTATTGAATGTAAAAATTGGAGTTTCAAAAATAGCCAACCTGAGGTTTTAGCAAAACACAAAACACATTGAAATCAAATGAGCAAATAAACAGACAAAAAAGCTACCAGATACACAAGCACACAGATGGACAGACAATCAGAAACAAATAAAGAAACAACAATAACAAAAATAATTATAATAAAATTAAAAAAGAAAAAGGAAAAAGAAAAAACTCTAATAGTCTGATGTAAGCACTCTCAGCAACCATAAGGGAAAAAGAGAAAGAGACAAAAATAGTATTAATAATAAAAAAATTAACAATAACTCCTAAAATAAATGGATCAAACACAAAAGAGCAAAAGGAATGAGCATAGAAAAATGAGAAAAAAAGTAAGAACAACAAAAATATTTTATATATATATATATATATATATATATATATATATATATGTAGGAATATATTTATTTTGCAATATACTTTCTGGACACCAGGTGGCTCCGTGAGTGGTTCCCAGGCTTATACCAGATTCATGGTTTGTTTTTTTGATGGTTGCCTGGCTACCAGCTTGGCACTTAGACACCGCTGAGATGTTGATTCCACCAATTTCAAACAGAATCTTCACAGGCAGTTTTCACAAATTGTCCCCACAACAGTTTCTATGAAGTGAGGGGCATCCTGGTCCAGCTTTGGGTGCAATATGGCTGCCTGCAGGTGAGACTCAAATCCCGGCAGCTGGCCTATGCAAAGAGGTGCCTGTGGTGGTGGCTATTTCTGAAATTTAAAAATATGTCTGCTTTCTGACTGATCGCCTAGCCTCAGCTGTGCTGCTCCAGAAAGCACCCTTAACTGAACACCAAATTCCACTCAGGAGTCCACACTTCACCAATTTTTCCACTCAACTCCTAGCTTCCCCCAAAACTGGGAATTGTAATCTTCTGTGGGGGAGGGGCTGGTTGGGGCCTCCTCCTGCCACTTCAGCAGCCCCCTTTTTTCGGGCATTTTCCACAGCTCTGGCTTACACTTTGAGTCCAGAAATCTGCCAGTTCACTGCACACCCTGAACTGCCAGTCTACACCAATATTCACTGCTGGAAATGATTTAGCACAATCATTGTCACCTGCTATTCTGGGAGAGCTGAGCTAAACGCCCATCATCTGCCATCATGCTTCGCCTCCTATACCCTGCCGAATTGTTGATTCCTATGATCTCAAAAAAATCTTCACAGTCAGGTTTTACAAACTCTCCCTGCAATATTTCCCTTAAAGTGCGGGGTATCCTGGAGCAGTTTTGGGTGCAGGATGGCTGCCTGCAGTTGAGACTCAAATTGCCACACCTGGCCTGTAGGAAAAGGTGCCTGTGGCAGTTGCTATTTCCAAAATTTCAAAATGTATCTGTTTCCTAATCAGGATCCTTTCCCTTTAATTTTCTATCCAGCTTCCTAGCCGCCCCCCACCGCACCCCTTTCTGGCCACCAAATTCTGCTCAGGAGTCCACACTTCACCAAACTTTCCACACAACTCCGAGTTTCACAACAAGGGGATGCTTAGTAAATTTTCATGTATAATATCCTCCCGTAGATCTTCCATACCAAAGGGTCTCTTTTCTTCTCCTTAAGGAATACATATAATTTATATGTTTGTATGTTGTGTGAGGTTTCATCATTCTCTAAGGAATTGCTCTGCTTTTACTCTCTTCTATTCTGCTATGTTAAAAGTTTAAGTTATCTCAAGATTCTTATCTTCTAGCTCTGAGATTCTTTTTTTCTCCATGGTTTAATTTGTTATTAATACTTTCTACTGCATCTTCAAGTTCACTGAATGTCTCCTTCAAATTCATAAGCCCTGATACATCCTTTATAATTTTATCATGTCTTCTATTCATTTCTTTGGTCAATTTTTTGATTTCCTTTTGCTTATTATACACTTTCCCTTCAATTCCTTTCATAGTTTTTGCCATTCATACTCTATATTTCCTTAGTGTCAATTCCGTAATTTCTTTATTGATTGGATCATCTGTAGTAGTTGCCTCATGGTGACTAGGAGGGAGTTGATCTGTTGATGTTTTTCAGGAGCAAGATGGCAGACCAGAAGAATCATATGGCTGAGCTCTACTAGTACACGTGGGGGAGAGGAAAAAGCCAAGCCATACCTAGCACGGAAACCTTGCTTGGAGCTGTGGTCAGGGTGTGCAATGAGGTGGTGATATACTGGCTACAGTGCATGAACCAGAACAGTAGAGATCTGACACACTAGGCAAGTGTGATAAGTCCCAGACTCAGACAAATTTCCAATTGCATGTCTCTTTGAATATACTTTGCAGATAGGAACTAGCATTTGCAATAAACTTTTCAGGGTTATTAATGTGGCAGACATCCCAAAATATGTTAAATAAATGTATTTTGGGGGTAAATATTTCTAATTTCTTTTGGTTCTCACTTTGGAATTAAAAGGTTTGATATATTAAAACAAGATATAGTATCTTAGGACCAAGAAATGGAAAAAAATTGAAGTAAATCTAAATATAACATTTTGGCCAGTCTCTTAGTCCCATAAATAGATCAGTTTAATTAAATAGCTGTGTCTCATTCCATGGGCTGGCATTTCAGACAAGGCTAGACTCTAATACAGGTGGACAAAAAAGTTTATTTCTTTCTTTTCTGAAAGAAAGAAAGTTCTAACAAGAAAGTTTCTTTCTTTCTTTTCTTTTCTTTCTTTCTTTCTTTTTTTCTTTCTTTCTTTTTTTTTTTTTTGAGACAGAGCCCCAAGCTGTTGCCCTGGCATCACAGCTCACAGCAACCTCCAACTCCTGGGCTTAAGCAATTATCTTGCCTCAGCCTCCCAAGTAGCTGGGACTACAGGTGCCCACCACACCACCTGGGTATTTTTGTTGTTGTTGTTGTTGTAGTTGCCATTGTTGTTTGGCAGGCCTGGGCTGGATTTGAACCTGCCAGCTCTGGTGTATGTCGCTGGAGCCTTAGCTACTTGAGCTACAGGTTCTCAGCCAAAAGTTACTTATTTTTGAATCATATTTTTCTCTCTAATTTTCCATCTTATTAAAAACAAATTATAGTAGGATAAATTTACTTACAAAATAAACTTTACTTTGTCCAAGTATTTGTGTAAATTGCAATAAGAATAATTATTAGTGATATAGACATTCAGTTTTTAATTGGCTCTTCTGGAAGTGTTTTTTTTATTTTAAATTAATATGAGGGTATAAATTTTTAGGTTACATTGTTCTCAATTCCAAGGTAAAGTTCAAGTTCTGGAAGAGCCCCTCACCTGGTGCGACAACCTGAACACACTTGCATTGTCCACATTAGGTTAGAACACACCACTTGACCTCCCCCCACTTTCCAATGGCCATCCTCCCTCCACTTGCCTTCCTCACCACCCCCCCTTGCTAGACTATATTTTTCTTTTATTTTTCAGATGAGTGTGTGTTTGTATATTGGTTTCATATCAGCACTGAGTACATTGGATATGTTTTTATTTTTTCATTATTGAGATATCTCACTAGGAAAAATGTGTTTAAAATCCATACAGTTAAACATAAAAAATGTAAAGTCTCCCCATCTTCTTATGGATAAATAGTGTTCCATGGTATTCATATACTTCAATTTGTCAATCCATTCATGAATTGATGGGGTTTTCAGTTGCTCCCACAACTTGGCAATTATCAACTGAGCAGCAATAACCATTTTGGTACAAATATCTCTGTGATAAAATGAGTTTTGTTATGCTAAGAAGATACATATTACTGGGATTTCTGGATTAAATAAAGGGTCTACATATAGTTCTTTGAGAATTCTCCATACTTCTTTCCATGAAGATTGCATTATTTTGCAATCTCACCAGCAGAATAGAAGTGATCCCTTCTCTCCATATCCACACCAGCACCTGCAGTTTGGGGACTCTGTCATATGGGCTAACATTAATACATTTAGATGATATCTCAGAGTTGTTTTGATGTAGATTTATCTGAAGATTAAAAATGATTAAGCTTTTTTTCATGTGCTTGTTGGCCAATGGTCCGTCATCTTCAAGTCTCTTGCCCATTTATAAATGGGGCTGTCTACTCTTTCCTTTTTATTTTTTTAAAACATACCTATGTACATCAATGCAATCATGGGATACAATGTTCTGGTTTTATATACAATTTTAAATATTTTCATCAACTGGTTAAAACAGCCCTCATGCCATTTTCTTAGTTATTTTGTTAATTCATTTATACTCTGCATTTAGTAAATTTTCCATGTACCCTTGTTAGATACATTGTAGATGTGGTCCCACTGATTACCCTCCCTCCAGTCATCCTCCCCTTCCCCTCCCCTTCCTCTCCCCTTTCCCCATATTCTTCAGCTATAATTAGGTTATAGCTTTCATATGAATGCTATAAATTGGTTTCATTGTAGAGCTGAGTACATTGGATACTTTTTCTTCCATTCTTCACATACTTTTCTAAGAATAACATGTTTGAGCTCCAGCCATGTAAACATGAGAGAGATAAAGTCTCCATCTTTCTTCAAGGCTGCATAATATTCCATGGTGTACATATACCACAATTTATTGATCCATTCGTGGGTTGATGGCCACTTGGGCTTCTTCCATGACTTACCAATTATAAATTGGGCTGCAATAAACAATAGGGTACAAATATCTTTGTTATAATGTGATTTTTGGTCTTCTGCATATATACCTAGTAGAGGAATTGTAGGATAGAATGACAGGTCTATTTATAGATCTCTAAGTGTTCTCCAAACATCTTTCCAAAAGGAACGTATTAGTTTGCATTCCCATCAGCAGTGTTAGAAGTGTTCCCTTTCTTCACATCCATGACAATATCTCTGGTTTTGGGACTTTGTGATGTGGGCTAATCTCATTGGAGTTAGATGATATCTCAAAATGGTTTTGTATTGAATTTCTCTGATAATTTAAGATGATGAGCATCTTTTCAAATGTCTGCAGGCCGTGCACCTGTCTTTTTCAGAAAAGTTTCTCTTCAATCCCTTGCACACCCTGAGATGGGATCACTTGTTCTTTTCTTGCTAATACGTTTGAGTTCTTTGTGGATTCTGGTTATTAAACCTTTGTCAGAGACAACCTGCAAATAATTTCTTTCATTCTGAGGTCTGTCTGCTTGCTTTACTTACTGTGTTCTCAGCTGTGCAGAAGCTTTTTAGTTTGATCATGTCCTAGTAATGTATTTTTGGTGTTGCTTGAATTGGTGCCCGGGGAGGTCCTCCTCATAAAATATTCTTCCAGACCAATTTCTTTAAGTGTTTTCCCTGCACTTTCTTCTAGTATTTTTATACTTTCATATCTTAGGTTTATCTAGTCTATCTTAGAGTCCATCTTAGTTAATGATGAGAGGTGTGGGTTCAGTTTCAGTCTTCTACAGGCACCAGCTAGTGCATGCAGCACCATTTGTTAAATAGGGAATCATTTCCCCATGGAATGTAGTCAATTGGCTTGGCAAAGATCAAATAACGGTAAGTAGCTGGGTTCATCTCTTGGTTCTTATTCTGTTCCATACATCTACCTCTCTGTTTTTGTGCCAGTACCATGCTGTTTTGATCACTATCAATTTGTAGTATAGTCTGAGGTCTGGTAGCATTGTTTTTCCTGCTTTGTTTTCATTTCTGAGTAATGTATTGCTTATTAGAGGTTTTTTCTGATTCTCTATAAAACGAAGTATTATTTTTTCAAGATCTTTAACATATGGCAGTGGAGCTTTAATAGGGATTGCATTAAAATTGTATATTCCTCTGGGTAGTATGGATATTTGAATAATGTTACTTCTTTGGTTCCTCACCTGTGGCTCAAGTGGCTAATGCACCAGCCACATACACCTAAGGTGGTGGGTTTGAATCCAGCCTGGGCCCACCAAACAACAAGGACGGCTGCAACCAAAAAATACCTGGGCATTGTGGCAGGTGCCTGTGGTCCCAGCTATTTGGGAGTTTGAGGGAGGAGACTCACTTGAGCCCAGAATTTGGAGATTGCTGTGAGCTGTGATGCCATGGCACTCTACCCAGGGGCAGAGCTTGAGGCTTTGTCTCAAAAAAAAAAAAAGAATGTTGATTCTTATCAGCCATTAGCATGGTAGGTTGTTCCATTTGTTAACATCTTCAGCTATTTCTTTTCTTAGAGTTTCATGGTTCTCTTTATAGAGATATTTCATGTCCTTTTTTAGGTAAACACCCAAATATTTCAACTTTGTTGGCACTACTGTGAACAGAACTGAGTCCTTGACTGCTTTTTCATCATGACTATTGTTTGTATATATAAAGGCTACCAATTTATGAGTGTTGATTTTGTATCCTGAGACACAGCTGTATTTCTTGATCACCTGTGAGAGTTTTGTAGTAGAATCCCTGGTGTTTTCCAGATATACCATCATGTCATCTGTGAAGAGTGAAAGTTTGATCTCCTCTGACCACATGTGGATACTTTTGTTAGCATATTCTTCCATAATTTTTATTGCTAAGATTTCCATTGCAATGTTAAAAAGCAATGGAGACAATGGAAAGCCTTGCCTGGTTCCTGCTCTGAGTGGAAATTATTTCAATTTAACTCCATTCAATAAGATTATGGCTGTGGATTTGCTGTAGATGACCTCCATCAGTTTAAGAAATGTCCTCTCTATACCAATTCTCTTAAGTGTTCTGATCATGAATAGATAATGGATATTATCAAAAGCTTTTTCTCCCTCAATTGAGACAATTATGTGGTCTTTGTTTTTAAATTATTTTGTGTGATGAATTATATTTATAGATTTATATACATTGAATCAGCCTTGAGATCCTGGGATAAAATCCACTTGGTCATGGTATATAATTAGTTAGATGTGTTCCTGGATTCTATTTGCTAGGATCTTATTTAATATTTTTGCATAAATATCCATTAGAGATATTGGTCGCTAATTTTCTTTTCTTTTTGTGTCTTTTCCTGGATTGGGGATCAAGGTGATATTTGCTTCATAGAATGTGCAGGGTAGTATTCATTCTTTTTCTATAATTTGCAAAAGGTTGAGTAATATAGGTACTAGTTCCTCTTTAAAGGTTTGTTAGAATTCTGATATGAAGCCATCTGTTTCCATATTTCTTTTTTTAGGGATATTTTCTATAGTTTATGCTAGTTCAAAACTCGATATAATCCTGTTCAACATATCCACTTTATTCTGGCTAAGTCTAGGAACGTGGCATGTTTCCAAGTATTGATCTATTTCTTTAAGATTTTCATATTTCTGAGAATAGAGTTTCTTCTAATACTCATAAAGGATTTTTTGAATTTCTGAGAAGTCCATTGTTATTTCTTCTTTACCATTTTTGATTGATGAAATTAGAGATTTTAATCCTTTTTTTCAGGTTAGATTGGCCAAAGGTTTATCTATTTTATTTACTTTTTCAAAAACCCAACTTTTTCATTTAGTGATCTGTTGTATAATCTTTTGTTTTCAATTTTATTTAATTCTTCTCTAATTTTGGTTATTTTTTTTCTTCTGCTGGGTTTAGGTTTGAATGTTCTTCCTTTTCCAGTAGCTTGAGATGATCCATTAAGTTGTTAACTTACTCTTTCTCTGTTATCTTGAGGAAGGCTTGCAGTACTATAAATTTCACTCTTAGGACTGCCTTTGCAGTATCCTAGAGGTACTTATAATTTCTGTCTTCATTATCATTTTGTTCCAAAAATTTGGAATTTCCTTCTAAATCTCATCTATGAACCCACTGTTCTATAGCATAAGGTTATTTAGTTTCCATGTTATTGTATGAGTATGCAGAAATTTCTGTTTTTATTGAGTTTAACTTTTTTTTTCTTTTTTTTTAAATCTTTTTTTTTTAATTTTTTTTAATTGAATGTTAACTATGTACATTAATGCACTTCTGGGGTACTGTGTGGGGTTTTCACATGCATTCTGAAATACTTCCATCGAACTGGTCAACACAGCCTTCATGTCATTTTCTCAGTTATTGCTTTAAAAAGTTCACATTCTACTCTTAGAAAGATTCACCTGTATCCCTATAAGACAAACCTCAGAAGTGATCCCTCAAAACACCCTCCCTCCTCCCATTCCCCCCTCCCTTCTCCCTCCCCTCTCTGCATGTTCTTAGGCTATTTGGTTATAGCTTTCATATAAAAGGTTTAAATTAGTCTCATAATAGGGGTGTGTACATTGGATACTTTTTTCTCCATTCT